>CM065394.1:28155000-28422500 GCA_033060915.1 Euryodendron excelsum | reverse complement strand
GAAGCCTAAAAGAAGAAGGTCATAATGATACGAAGCAGGTTTCTTCAGATTAAACTCCTTTTGTTGGGCAAGTTGAGATGCAACACTATGATCAAAGTAGTAAAGCACGGCAATCATAGTTGCTGGAATAAATGCTCCAACAATATACAGAGGAGGCACATTCAACATTTCCTGTGCAAGTACCGAGTATGAGTTTCAAGCAAGATCTCAGAAGCAAAGACCAAAAAGGGAAAAAGCACTCGTTTAATATTTAATGCTACTCAAAGAGTAATATTTGATGTAGGAAAGAAGATAAGTACAGGAAGCACCTTGATAACAGTCCAATTTGAGTATGCACCAGGAGACCATGGATTTGGACTGAAAAGCCGCCTTGGTATCCCTTTTGGGACATCATTAACTGGTATATAAGATATAGCAGTCCATACAAGCACCATAAGTGGGACACCATAATCAGCGATAAATCCTCGTAGCCATCCTAAGAAGCATATTTAAGAGCCAGAAACTCAGAGAGAAATAATTACAGGTGTAGCGTTTCAAATCTACAAACTTATGTTTGCAAGAAAGAAAGAACTAAATAAGCTTCAAACTTTATACATAAGATGTGACAAGCCAATTTCTATTTTAATCAAGAGTTCCAACAGAAAAATGTATACCTGCCCCATAGCGCCAGGATCTAGCTTTACGGCTCCTCAATGCAGTAAAAAGAAGGCCAAAAGATAGAACCAATGCAAACATTCCGTTTCCAAAGCGCCAAGAAGGTTGAAGTGCAAGCTGATTAGGATTTTCTCTCTGGGGTAACCCAAACTCTTCAACCATTCCCTAAGATAATACATATAAGTTAAAACATTATGAGAACGAACATATCAGCATGTTGTTGCAAGGGTGTTTATAACCACCCGCCACCCCAAAAACCGGCCCAAAAAAAAAAGGAAAACAATCCAGTACTTGTGAATTTATCACAAAAGTGTTTCTACGTAGATTGGCTAAAGATCATAAGGCATACTCACCCGAATAGCCTGCTGCATAAAGAGCATTGCAATTAGAAGACCAAATAATTCACCAGCCACACGTGTAAATCTATTGATTATGGAGCATGCGCCCAAAATGGCCAACAGGAAAAGCAAAAGGGATGTCCACACGCAAACCCTAGACAAAACAATGTTGAAAAAGTTATTGATTATCACCAAATATGTATGTTTAAGTTACAACAGCGCTCAGAAGATACCATCCTGTCCAGGCTAAGAAGAGTTTCTGCCCCAAATCCTTTCGATCCTTAGCAAAGTTGTACATAAATGTGTACATCAAGACAGTTGGCTCAGCCACCCCTAGTATGAGGAGTGGTTGTCCCCCAACAATGGAGTGAATCATACCGCAAAGTGATGTTGATGCAAGAGTTTGAACTGCAGTTATGGTTCCATCTATACACATATAATGAAAGCCTTAGTAAATCTGCCACTAAAGTTGTAATATTAAGAGGACTTTGGCAGTTGAAGGACGATCCCCCAACCTGAATTTCTTTCTAGTTGCTCCCCGAAAGATATAACCGGAATTGCTGAAGCAAAAAATATGTATGTTGTTGGAGCCAGGATCCTAAGCAACAAAATGCAAGGATGATATATGGCAGTTACATAAGTACTGAAGTTTGGCAATCAGCAATTATAAATTTATATAAATAGACTATTACTGAGTCAGAATCTACAACCACATGAAAATATCATATGCAATTGAACATGAGCTATGGAAGAGTCGGAAACCTGATACCAGCACGGAGACCACCAGTCCAATCTTGCTTGTAGCACAACAGTCTTCCTTTAAGATCATTCTTGATACCACGGAAGGGAACGAATGTTTCTTCCATGACAACTCAAAATTATGCAAACAGGAAGGAATTTGATCACTTTTTATTCTTGTTCCTTTCCTTGACAACAACTAAAGGGACGAGATTTGACTGATACAAATGACACTAAACTCAGATGAAGGTTCAAGAGATTCAAGAGGCCAATGATAAGATAACTAGATATGCATACGCTAATGGAAGAAAGTATAAGCAGAAGGGCAAGGACTACTTGGTATCAATGTACTTCACAAGAAAAGCTTGGAAAAAAAAATTGAAGATTCATTATTTTTTTGACAAATATTTGATATGTAAGTAATTAGAGAAGTTTACATTGCGATGAACTTATAAGGAATGATTCTGTTATACTGCTAAGAAGAACAAAAGAATCAGTTAGTTATCAATATAAATGAGGTAGAGACAGAGTCCTCAGTTTGATTCCCTGCAAAATTTTTGACTACTTGACTTTGATATCTAAGGGAAAATACATGATACTAACGAAACGAATTCATTGGTAAATTAGGACAATGAACACTAACGGAACAAACAGACACTCCCCATCTGCTCAGATCTCAACTAAAGGTTGACTTCAACAAAGATCAGATCCATCACCTCTTCTCTTTGCTAACACATGTGAAAGGCCTACTGTTCATGAACTATTTCTCACCTAAGGCAAACGAACTGAAGTCTAAAGATAACTTACATGGTTTGAATTTATATGCCAGAATCTGAGGAAATTAAGAAGTGAAGGTTCAGAAATCAAGTACCAAGAAATTAGCGAAGACCCATTATTTGAAAAAGGATTATATTTGCTTTAGAACAGGTTCAAACAAATGGGCATCACCAAAAGACAAGCCAAACCCCTAAAATCTACAAGAAATGTGCACAAATGTCTATCCAGCATGACAATAACAAGGCAGAATCAAGATAGCGAAATTAGCGAGAACCCATGACTAAAATCTGAGTAGGAAATGCTTCAGATCAGTTAAGAGCAAGTGCAAACCGTTCAACAACTCACAAAGACGTTGCAATTACATGACAGAAGATACAGAGCATGAGAAGTTTCAAATGTAACCAGAAGATTGAATGAAACTCCAAATGAGCAAAGCAGAGGAAGGATACAATGTGTGAGAGAGAGAGAGGTTTTTTCGAAAGTCCTGACGTAAACAAACTCTGGAGTGGAGGGATTTTTCGCGTGAATGAGATAGTGTGTGGTGAGTAAGCATATATAAAACAATTCTTTTCTGCTGTCGCAACAAACAAACAAATAATGGACCAGAGAGAGAGAAGTAAGTAGAAGGATTAAAAGATATGATATTTAAACATTAGATGTGTAATAGTTTCTAACCATTAAGACCCACCAGAGAAACCATTATTTGGAGTTGCAGAAAACTGGAGGGTGAAAACAGTGTGATGCAACTGAAAGGTTTCTGGTGTCTATAACTAGAAAATAAAAAAAAGAGAGCTGAAAAGCACCTATTTGGGGAACTTTTGAACAAGTGAGATATCCAAATTAACCTCCATATTTTATAAGAATAACAACCCATAATTTTTTTTTCTTTTTCAAGTATCCAATCCAAGTTTGTTTCGCATAATGTGAGGAGGAAATAAGGAATCGCAGATCATCAAATTTTGGATTACAAATTAGATGGAAAGTAATTTTGCAATTTGACATCCAATCTCAAATTCCTATATTGCTTAACATTTTCCTCCCAATGAGATTATTTGAACTTGGATTCTCTCCATTCCATAAATTGGAATGGAGATCGCTATTTCACAATTAATGGCGTAGATGTAATTTTATCACATGTCTTATTAAAACTACGTTATTTTGTATTAAAATTTTTTTCTTATATATAACTATAAAATCATTTATTTTTAAATAAAATTTAAGTCAACTTATCTGAACCATTTATTTTTATACTAGTTGAAGTGTCAACAGTTCAATTAATGGAATGGAGATCTCCATTTCAATTCATGAAATAAAGAGAATTCAAATTCAAATTATTTAATCTAGAGTAGAGCGTATATGAAATAAAAATATGCTATCTCCGAATTATTTATCTTGACTCCTTTATGTGTAAATAGAGGCAAGATAAGAAAGAAATCAGGATTATCAGTCCAATCATACAACCTAAACAAAAACACCTAATTACCATCATTTTATCGTTTTGTATGGCTCTTTTTTCTTTTTTCTTTTTTGACTTTGTGGCTTTTTTCAAACGCCAATTTCCTTTTGAAGAGTGTTGACAGACAATTATTACTAGAAATGAAAAAGTTCTTTAATAAAAGAAAAAAATTTAATCTAAAAAAGATGTATCGGACCGACATTCATAACGGGAAATCATTTTTGCAAGTAGCACGTTGTAGTCACGATGGTTATGATGCGAAGTACAGTACAGATATATTTGTGAATCTTGAATTGGTAAGAAAAACAAAATTACTTGTATATATTTAGTTCTTATGGATAACTAAACAAAAAACTAAAAACTATTAATAACTTGAAAAAAATAAGAGCATTTGTAAGGTAGAATGGACTGATACTCGTAGTCAAACTATGATCTCAGAACTACTTAAATGGTCGGCAAAATAGTCATTTTGTAAATTGAAGACTCAAACAGGCCATTTGGGCGTTCAACCATTTAGCCAACTTTCTGTGGGACAATTTATTTAATTTTCCTTGCAATTATGTCTAATACTAAAGGGTATTCTGAGTAAAACTTTGATTGTTTTGCTTCTCTTTGTCATTGTCGTTTAATTACTAAGTAACAAACTTGCAGACAGTTTGTCTCAATTAATTGTCTTTAGCTCAGTTCTAAGTTTAATGAACAAATGGAATCCAATTACACGATGCAATCACTTATAACAGCCTAACAGGCTTTTTTTTTTGGTGCAAATGCTAGGTGGGATGATTTTGGCCAATAATCTTTTTATATGCTTAGCCATAATCAATATAATAACTAATCACCTCTTGTGATGTAAGATTTTACTTTTCATACAACCCTTATCTTAGATCTTTTGAGAGAGAGAGAGAGAGAGAGAGAGAGAGAGAGAGAGAGAGAGCATATCCTTGGATTATAAGATCAAACTTTTTAGATATGAAAGAAATGTGCATCAAACTTTCACTTTTAAATGGAGAGCTGCACATCCCATAGTTACTAGGATAAGAAGCACAAATAGAAGTCAAAAATACAACCGAAGAATATAAAAATATTAGTAAGAAACTTTTGCAAAATAAATCCTCGTACAGAAGGTAATATACCCAAAATTTCCTTCCAAATATACCCCTTTTCTAGCACTCATCCTTTGCTTTCAAATAATGGCAATTGATGGGTTAAGAGTAATGTTAGTACTTGATCCATAATATCACTACAATATCACCAACACTGCCACTTTTTAACACTTCATTACACTACAACAAGACCCTCCTGCAACTACTGCAAATTCAAAGTTCTTTCAATTGATGACAATGTTGTTACTGTAATAATACCTATGTTTGGAGCAGAAATGTAGCAGCTGCTGTTTTTTTTGTGCTCAAAATACAGAATACTGAAACCTGATATTTTGAAATTGCCAAGATTTTCAAGTTGATGAAACAAGAAATCGTACACTGGTTTTCACGTGTAGAGCTGAATTAAATCAGTGGCCAGCCCATCAGTTAGCCCTACCCTCAAATGGCATCTTGGTTTTCACTTGATGGGATCATCATGTCTTCTTGGGACTGAAATGCACTCCCCGGATTAGCTCTTCTTTGGCAGTCTTAATCATTCTTAATGCTTCTTATAAACTCAAACCTAGATTACGAATGCCCAAAGCCTCCTAACTTCATGCATCGAACACGTCTATATCACTTTATTTAGAAGATTTTTAGTGTCAAGATTCATTTCAAAAAGCATGCGGTAACTACGTGCAAAAATACTATTTTCGTATTTCGAACTTGTAATGCCCAAATTACAGAGAGCAACTTTATCATTGAACTAAGAATTGACCGATATATTAGTTGACTTATTATGCATTATTAAGAGTTCTTTTTGTTTTTTATTTTTTGAAGATAAACCCTTGAAATTTAGGTCAAACAATGACCCTCATTTACTTTACTCAGTAGGAGAATTATATTCATAAAAAAGAAGAAAAAATTTGCAATTTTATACATGATTCTGACGACTATCATTTGTGACGGCTAACGGTTCCAATATTTAAACCTGGAAATCAAAATTGAAAATGTCAAACTAATTTATATGGTGATAAGGGCAATTAAAAAGCTAAACATGCTTGATCGCAAACTCTGGTAATTGGTTGTATTTGCTTTACAATGAATTATAGTTTAATAGAGATGGTGGAGTTCAATTGAGATAACAATTGACTTCAGAAGCTCAGAAAAGATAAAAAAAAATAAAAAATAAAAAAAGAAGAAGAAGAAGAAGAAGGGTGATAAAAGCCGTCTCCTTTGGCGCAAGGGACAATTAGGTTTCTAAAGAAGAATCTCCTTACATCATGCATTTATCTACTATGAGCTAAGTGGGCTGTACAAATTTACATTATTGGATGGGATGACATTGTGCTATGTGGATTGGTTGAAAGGTTCATTAATTTGTAAACAAGAAAAAACGAACTTTCATCTAACATAAGCAATATGAGGCAACCTGCTATAAATAATCAGGCCAATGTGGCGTGGCAAAAGGACAAAACTATATATCTTGTACTTTGAGTTAGTGCATTGAGGTTCATGCTTGACTTTCTAATCAAATTAACTATGTTTAGATGGTAACCCAGTTTTAAAATGTGATTAGAGGAGGATTCTCTCTCTCTCTATTGTTTTGTAATAATCAAAGGAGGGATATAAGGTTAATCCATCTAAAACAGCCTGGTCTTGCTTCAAATAAACCATGCAAAGCCCATGTTTGGGTGCTAATTTTTACCAATCTTAACTTGTTATTTCATTTCAAAATACTTTAAATAATATCATATAAATTGAAGGGTGATAGGTGAAACTGTTCCTTGTATATTGATTTCATACTCGTTAGAATATGCTGAAGTTGTCAACTATTCAAGCTCATGGGCCACATTTGTTTGCACAATATGAAGGTGGGGCTAAGCCACTATAACCCTTGTTTGCTACAACAAAATTGGTTCTAAGACATTTCAACTGAACTAATAATCCCACAAATGGCGGATAACCAGCTAATACCATGGTTGGTGTTACTAGTTATCTAAGGACTAAATGTAAGGCGAGTTAAGATTTGACAAACAATCCAAACCAAACATAATATAAGAAAACCGCTTAATTAGAAATTTAGTCCCTTAGGATAGGTATTCCCCCCATTATTCCATGGGATTGGATATCCCCACTAATCCCATCTCGCAAGCAAACGCAGCTATAAGATGTGTGCTCTCTTTTTGATAAAAATAAAAATAAAATTACCAATTCTAGAAAGAATTGTTTCATGTACTTGTTGCATGATTCTGATTCTCAAAGTATGACATCCATCATTGGAAAAGAAGATGTCCATATGCATGAAATGCTCAATTTCATAGTCTCTTGTAGAAATAGAATTTAACACGCCTCTCCTTTCTTTTTTTTCGCCCACATGTCACCAAACAAGGGGCATGGGGACGTAAAAAAGGAATTCTATCATTGTTCTGAGCTAGGATAATAAGCTCATGGGCTTGGTCTTACTTCACCGTCGAGAAACGAAAGAAGACTTCCATCTCCAAGTTTAACTCAGACGTAGCTCCCTTCTTTTTGGGTGTGAAGCAGTGTCAACCAAAATACATAACAAGCATTAGCTCTCCCTGTAAAAGAGGTGATCCAGCCGCACCTTTCAGTATGGCTACTTTGTTATGACTTCACTCCAATTACTAGTCTTTTTTCTTAATTTTACTGTTCACAACTCCTAAGTTTGAAGCAAGATGTTGTCTAATTAAATAATGAATTATAAATGTTTGAAAAAGTTCGGGCTAAGGGAATCGCTGTTTTAGCCTCAACTCTTGTGCTTGGGGGTTCTTCAGTGTGTACTACAGCCCGTAGAAGATTGAGCCCCCCAAATGGAAGCCCAATTTGCCTACTTTATAAAAATGTTGTACCTAATTCAATGAGCATTTATGATGCAATTTCACAAAATAGGGGGGTTGTTGTTATTATTATTATTTGTTAGATTGTGCTTTTGTATCCTATTCAGCCTTTCTGGTCACCTTATGATCGCAGTGGAGAAAAAGGTCCCCCCGCATGTAGTTGTTGCAATATCTTTGAGATCCTGGAGCAAACAGGTATGGGAATGGAAAGGGTGGGTGGCTGCAATAAACTAAAGAGTGCACTTGCATTAAATATATTTCATGTTAATGGATGTTAGGTAAAATGTACAGGTTTCTAACTACTTTGGACCCTACTTGCTTTAACAATCAATTTCTTGTTAACTCAAAAAACAAAAGGAAGCCTCAATCACTATTAGGAGTTGGGGTCGACAGATCGAGAGAATACACAGGCTATTTGTTTCCTGAAAAAGGTCTGTTTAAACTTATTAAGCTAAAGAACCACTTTAATTAAATCAAGACATTCCTAACAAATTTTCTATTCCCAATATTTCTCCTATTTCCATCTCTCTCTCTCTCTCTCTCCCTCCCTCCCTATATATATATATATACACATATATGCATATTGTGGTTGGTTCAGTGTGTCCAACACTTGCCAACTTGAACATACCCACTTGATGATAACAGTAAATTCTATTTTTAAATATGGTTCTGAGATTGAAAATTATTATTCATTTATTTATTTATTTTTAATCTTGTGGTTAATAACAAGTTGCTGACCAGGGTAGGGTCTTGGTTAAGCTAAGCATGCATTTATGGACTGCCCTATTTCCAGCTCTTCATGGGATGCCATTAAATGGTGATGATTTGTGGGCCACCATTAACTAAGAACCAAAACAATGATGCTAGTTTGCTAACATTTTTAAAATTTGTGGCCTTTGAGATATATACATATATATATATATATATATATTGTATAAATAGTTTATAAATAGTAGTATACTAATTCTTCTTACCATTCTAATGATCCCTATGTTATTCTTAATTTTCTGTTTAACATATGTGTCTCTCTGACCATAAGTGACTTTCTAAAGAAGAAAATTTATTTGGTTAAACTAAATTGGATGTATAATGATTGGCACTAAAGACTAGATCTTCAAACTTCATGTCAAGATTATAGCCAGGGACGGAGCCAAAAACTTCACAGGGGGGCCAAAATAAAAAAAAATATGAATTTTGATAGCTCAAGGTAAAATTTTTTAAATTTTGTTGGGGGCTAATACACTATTTTTTATCATAAATACTCAAAACTTAAGGGATCTAAACAAAATTTTATCAAAGTAGGGGGGCCATGGCCTTCCATAGTCTACACACAGCTCTGTCCCTGATTATATTACATAATCAAGTTAACAAATGGATGAATAATTGATCAGTTTGTTAGCATAGAAATGTTCCTAATTAACTAATATTTTCAAAATATTCATTAATGGCGGTAATGAATCTCATGGGATCTCTCAAAATACATTCTTATAGTCCAGTTATATATTTTGTTTCACAGGAAAAGGAACCATTATTTTATAACCTTAAGATTGATAGAAATTTCTCTTCTAATATTATAATAAGATCTTTAATCCTACTTAAATAAAGAAAAACTAAGTTAAGATATTATGAAGTTATGCATAAATGTCAGAGATATACATATATGTACATATATATATATATATAAACGTACATCAAAACCTCAAGGAGGATGGTGATGGTTTCTTCAACAACCCTACCCTTTTTTTTGTTTTGTTTAGGGGAATCATATCATAGGACCTAGTTGCATAAGCTTCTTTATATACAACTTGCAAATCCAAACAAACTGAAACAGAGAAAGTATTTATTGAGACAGTGATAACAATAGATGAAAAGACACAAAGGACTGCATGAGAAGAAGTTGCAGAAACCCATGAAAAATAACCAGGAAGCATGAAAAGGTGCATTTTTAGGCACCCAATTGACATGTTCTTTTCCTTTGTCATGAGGTCCAAATATATAAGGAAATTCTCATTGCTTCCTCCAGTTCAAAAAAAGCTTTTCAATCCTCTTTTTTGTTTTGAATTTTTCGTGTAAACTTCCAAGAAACTTCGATGCTAAGAAAATTCGATTCCAAGGCACTGTGAAGGCAAAAAATTTGTGTGATCGTTAATAAGTTATATTCAATAGCATTACCATCACATTCATACTTGCTTAAGCATGCTATATAGTATGAAAAATGATGAGATTTAGCTGCTTGGATGACAAGTATGATAGAAACAGCTTAGTGTAAGGTCAACTGTAGTGTATATGTAATAGTTTTGATGTGATTATTTTATGTAATAACACAAAAGAACCATTCCTAAATCAATAAAAAGCTCGTCAAATTGCAAGATTCAATGCATGTTTCCCTATAGCGACCTAGATGCATCTAGCCTGAATATCGACAAGACATGATATAGATACGTCTAACATATTCCAAAATAAAAGAGTAAAATATCGATACGTCATATTTGTAATAAAATGTCTTTATTCAATTACTAAATATGTCAAACTCAAACTGATAATATATTCACATAAAAAAAATTAGGATTCTACTTTGTGGCAACGAACTTAGATCAAATTTGACATGCTTTGATGTCATTATTTCCAAATTCTTCTCTAAGGATGATGGAAAATACTAGAATCTATTTATGCATTTATCCTAACATTATTTGTACTCTTATGAGTATCCGAAAATTATGCCATACTTTTTTGTAAATAAAGAAAATTAATTTCAGCATCTTTTAAATATCTCAGTAGACATTAATCTTCTGTTTTGGCTATGAACAAGCTAATGAGGCCTCAGAATATATATATATATATATATATTGTGGGGTTTCCAGAAATTATAGAAGAGACTATGATTTTAGGAAGTGAGATCTTAGAGGGCCTGGCTTGAATTATCAGCAAGGACAGGACCTGCATGGGTTTGGGCACTTAAAGCATGGGTTGGGATTCTAGCAGTGGATTTTTCTTTCACAATCATTTATCTTTGTTATCTTACAGGCTGAATGAAATAGCTGGGCTTTGGTAGAAAATATAAGGTCCAGTTTGGTTTTGGTCTCAGAATTCATGGGCCATGCTTTGAAGACCTTTTAAAATGTGTGTAGACCCACAACCAACTGTAAGTTGAAACTTTGTCTTCCTATGCCCAGTCCAGTTACTTTGGCACTCCAGTAGAAGAAAAATAGAAAGGGGCAACAGTCCTCATATTCCTAAACCTCTCCTTCCTTTAAAAAAAAAAAGGCCAACCAAGTAAACAAAAATGAAGAGAGAGAGAGTGTGTGTTGAGGGCCTTGAGGCCCTTGTTGGGGACTAACTTTCCTAAGGTAATTTCAAAGAGTTTAATTTTGATTCATTGACAATATAGAATCTTTTTCACAAGCGGAATAATTTAAAGATCTAATTTTCTTTTATTGAGAAAGGAAACCCTTATTGCATCAAAATAATTTGTGTTTAGGATGTTATTTAAGAAAGGATTAGCTATCATTTTGTCCTTCCAACATTATTTTAGATTTTAATCTCATCTTTTAACTTTTATTTCTTCTATTTAAGCCCTTTAACCTTTAAAACTAAAAGTCAATGTTGTCCAACATTTTCAATTAGGTAACAAAATTAAAGATTAATTACATTTTAGCCCTCTAATATATTACTTAATATAACTTTACCTCGTTGAACTAAAAATAATTACATTTTCACACTCATAAATTTCAAAATTAGGGCTTTCTTTGGTCAAACTTCTATACTAATCTCTGAATCAAAAAGAAAAAATGATTTCATGGCTATGAAATGTTATAAACCCTCTTAAAATACCTAAGAAAATGGTCAAAATCATCCTTAATTTTACATTTGTTGGCCACCAATTATTGGCCCTGCTAATGTCAAGAATAGTTTTTAAACTACACATTTGTTAACTAGAGATAAAAAAAAATCTTATATTGAATCAGATCAGAAATACTACAAATATTAAAATGTTTTTTTTTTCTGTTAACCATATCAACACAAACTAAAATTCTAATAGTTTAGGATTAAAAATGTAACGATTTTTAATTTAGTGGGTAAAGTAAAACTGAATTATAAATAAAAGGGTTAGTGTAATTAATCTTTAATTTTTTTTTTTTTGCCTCTTTAAAATATTAAACCACATTGATTTACTTTTAAAAGTTGGAGAGTTTAAACATAAGAAATGAAAGTCAAGAAATAACATTAAAATATAAGTCAAAGTTAGTGGAACAAAATAATTGTTTAAATACGGTAATGATTCAACAAAAATAAAGAAATTTAATAGAAAATATGGTTAATAATTCAAAAGAAATGAAGAAAAAATTTAATCACGCAATTTTAAAAAATATGAGTTCTCATCCTATAAAATTTTTGAATAATTTTGTAAAAATTAAAAAATGCAAAAATCTCTGTAATATTCAAGAGATTCAAAAGAATTGAGAGAAATATTGATATATACTTCACAGATGAAGAAGGTATTGGGACAAATTTTCCAAAAAGGGAAGGCTAAAGACACTCGCGGTAGTCCATCAGCCGCAGCAGATGGCCACTACCTCAGTTGGGCTAGAAACAAATATATTGGTTCAAACAGACATGGTTTTGAACTCTGATACCAATATGCTTTGTCTTAGACCATGTTTTGTTTTAAACAAAATATTTAAGACAAACAAACAAACAAGTTACTAAACCTACACCAAACACAAACCACAATATTTTACTAAAAGCTTAGAAATGAGAGGTCAGGACAAGTTCCTGGTTATGCCTCTATACAAACCAAACTAAGCCTTATATAAGCGAAGACAAGGACTTGAAAGGAAACTACAATAGACTTAAGGCTTAAACACGTCATTGCTTACATCAAACAATAATCCATAAAGAAAAGCATACACATAACTTTTAAGAAAGACGACAAAAGATAAAGGACGTAGTACAAACAAAGTTCTTTGTTATCACATGAGAGCACATGGAGAACTGTATTCTGTATTATCACATAGGAGGACTACATTATCACATGAGAGCATATGGAGAACTGTAAAGTTGTGTTGGAATCATATGGTAGACAAAAGAAGGCAGGTGTCAATCAGTGTCATAAACTCCATCAGAGTTTTCATGCCATCCTACCACTTGGGGGTCATCTTCATCAAAACTGGAAGAATAATGCATAGGAGCATTATGTTGTATGAAATGAAGAAGGCGACTCATTAACCTTTGGCCAAATGTAGAATTATCATCCCAAACATAACCATCACAGAAGACTATAGGAGAGATTTGTTCAACGACAAGATTATTGAGGAGACTTATATGGATTTTGAAATGTGCCCAATCCTTCACATGCCTAATTCTGGCATTATTAGCACATAGATTAAAGGAAACCATGCTTGGATAGCAACTTAAGGGTCATGAACAATGTAATTATCACCAGGAGAAGGTGGTGGATCTTGTCAAAAGGAGGGGAGATAATTAGGGGGGCGATGGAAAGTGATAAGAACATGGCGATACCAATAAGTACAGAGGAGAGCTTACCAAGTTGGAAGGGGATGAAATCATTGGAGCCATTTAAGGGTGTTGTAGGCCTGGGGGCTGTAGAACGATGGAGTTAGCACTGGTTAAGGTAAGTAGTAAGGGCAAGTGCATCAAAAAGAAAAGCAATAGTATGGGCCTCAAAGAGATACCAAAGAAAACACAAGGCTTCAATGGGGAATTCATAAAGATGCCAGACTTGGAACAAAGAGAGGAAAGAGTAATCAAGATGAAAAACCATTTCTCGAAAATGGAGACCGTGATTGAAAATCACAGTTTCAAGAAAAGCTTGCCAATTATGTTTACCTCTCTTGTGAAGAAGTATTTGCATAATGGATTCTTGAATGTTTGTAGGGAGATTTTCTGGTTGGAGTGGATAAAGAACAGGGAGAATTAAAGATGTATCAAGAACAGGAGGTTTGCAAGAAAGGATATTAGCTAAGACATTTGTTTTCCCTTTGTATGTTTGACATCAAAGGTTAATTGGAAAAACCAATCAGCCCAATGAAGAAGTTAAGAGTCTGGTAATTTCTTTCATTTGAACTGGAGCATCTTAGGAAAAGAGAACACATCCATTTCAACAAGAAAACTATGTCTGATGAGATAAAACTCAAATTTTTTAATTACATTTTTAACGGCCAAAATTTCCTTAAATGTAGAATGATAATGGAGATGTGAAGGGCTAAAAGCACCACTTTTATAGCCACACAGATGTCTCATATTATCTTTTTCTTCAAAAAGAACAGCACCCTAATAGTGATCACTAGCATTGGTTTGAAGAATCCTTTTGCCATCAGAAGGAATTTGTAAGGGAGGCAGTGTGTTAGCAAAGGTCTTAAGAGTTTGGATAGTATGAGTTTGTTCTTTAGACCAAATAGGTGGGTTTTTCTTTAGCGTGAGAGACAAAGGAGTGGTGTAAGAGGATACGTTTGGGATGAACTTAAGCATGTAGTTAACAATCCCCAAAAAACTTTGAATTTCTTTCACAGACATAAGGATATTTGGAAAAGAATGGAGACGGGAGCAATATGAGTTTGGAGCTAAAATTTGCCTTCACAAATTTGCATGCCAAGAAAATTAATGAAAGTTTTACCAATGAGCATTTTCTTTTGGGAGAGCATGACACCATATTTCTAGAGGAAATCATGAAATTTGGAGAAAAGTTGGCCATGAGTATTAATGGTTGGAGAAACCAACAGGATATCATCAATATAGATAAGAGTAGTATGAAGGATTGGTTCAAAGATTTTGACCATGGTTTTCTGGAACAAGGAAGGAGTTATTTTGAGGCCAAAAGGCATAACAGTCCAGTGAAAATAGTGATCAGGAATGCAAAAAATAGTTTTGTATCTATCTGAAGGTAAAACACCAAGCTGCCAAAAACCAGACTTTAGGTCAAATTTTGAGAAAAATTTGGCTTTGGATAAATAGGAGAAAAGAGAGGGGCAATTAGGTAGAGGAATTTATTATCCACAAGAAAATGATTCAAGGGTTGATAATTGACCATAAGTCACAATTTTCCTTTGATTTGTTATGTCCGCTTGTTGATATAAAATGCTTCACAAGTGCATGGTAAAGAAGTTAGTTTAATCAGCCCATCAATTTGTAACTTTTTAACTTCTTGAACAGTTAAGGTGAGATGTTCTGGACACTGTAAGCACCTCATTTTTGCCCTTTCGGCAATATTTGGCCAGAATGGACTCACATTCAAATCAACACAGACACATTCAAGGCCAAACCAACTTTTCAGACTTAATCTAGTCAATCAACCGCTTCATGGGTCTGTTAAGCCCAATAGAGGCAAAATAACCAAAATACCTTTGAGGCATTGTTCGGTCCAATTCCAATTGGCACGTCTTTCTAAAGACTGTAAGTCGGTATTTCAACCCCAATTCCAGTTCCAATTCTAATTCAGACCAATCAAACTTAATTCAGCATATATTTTGAGAAAGTTGATCCTTCAGAAGAAAAGTCCATCCAGCATAACACACTTACTAAGAAAGTACAAAACCCCTCAAAATGATAAGTCCCTTCACACTCATGGACCGGGACGGAACCTAAGTCCCCGAGATGGTAGAGCGATTCACTTCTGGCACCTACTAGCCCACCAACGTAGAATGTTCAATATTCGGCAAGTCAATCGGGAAAGTACCTAAGGCCCTGAGGCAATAAGACCATCTAATAACCTCTCAAGATCAAGCAGTCTCCGGAATGAACGCACACCGTCCGAGTGACGAAAACACTTACAAATATCACAATCGCCAGAGTGACAGAAACACTCGCAAATAGGTCGACATTGTAAATGCCAACAAACCCTCTATGTCACTAGATCGAGCACGCCTCTTGGCCGTAACACGTTTACGAGAACACGAGATATCTTTAAAAATCAACTCATCATACACCGTCAGAGTGACAAAAACATTCAAAACCCGGGTCAGCACCAGTGCCTACTAGCCCATTCTAGTGAAAAATGACTAAATTGCCCCTTGGGCACCATTAGCACGCTTCTTAAGAAAGTACCTAAGGCCTTAGAGTGGTAAGTCCACCCTTTCAAGATTGTTCCTAAGGATAATCTAGCACGTTCTAGTGCTTTTTAGTTGCTTTTGGATCAATTCCAAGAGTATTCAGTCAAAATGACCATTTTACCCCTAGGCATCCAATCACCTCCAGGAACCACACCGGCTCTGGGTATCAAACCGGTTACCTTTTAAGGATGCTTCTAATAGTATTCCCAACCTTCTAGTACATTTCTGGACCATTTCAAGTTCATTTCGGTAAACCTGATGTGAAATTATCATTTTAGCCCTAACAGGCTGGTCGTCTTTTTCAACCATGTCGGCTCTGGGTATCAAACTGGCAATCACTCGGAACACTTTCAACAGTGTTTCGAACCTTTAAGTTTTCTCATGGATCACTTCGGGTCGATCTCGGTGTTCCCCTAGTTCAAATGATCTTTTTACCCCTAGTGGCCAAGTCGCTCATTTTAATTACTTCGGCTCTAGTATCAAGCCGTTTACCTCTAGGACACTCTGTCAAGGGTTCCCATCCATTCCTAGCTGAGTCTCGTTACTTGAAACCTTGCGGATCATTTTTGGACCTTCCGGATCATTTTCAAAATTTTCGGAGTCACTCCTAGTGAAGTCAAGCCAAAAATTTCATGGTAATCACTAAGGCAGGCACCCAAATCTTCTGTTTGTGTCACAATGGTCACAGATCTATTTCTTACCACCTTAAAAACTTACCTAAAATACTGGCACCATTATAACAGGTGCCAGTCACTATTTCAGTGGCGTATCAATACAAGCCACCCCTACATATTATAGGTCCACAAATCACTTCAGAAACACTGCCTCTTTGAAAACGGCGCTCAAATTCCCTCAAAACCCTAATTCTCTCAAGCCTCTTAAAACCTTAGCCTCCATACACTCAAACCCTAGCCTTCATACAATCTATACACTTAAATCCTTGCCTCTAGGCATCCATTGAAGATCAAGTGTTGCACATTCAAAGCTTTTAAAGTCTAAGCAAAGTCCACCATCAAAGCGTCAAAGTAAAGAGAAGACAAAGTAGGGTTTCTAGTTAAATTATTTAATCCCCCTCTCTTTCTTCTCTTTCCTAACCCACTTGTGTTTTCTTCTATTTTAATCTCTATTTTCTACCTCCTCTTCTTGCATGCTTGAAACAAGGGACCTTCCAGTTTATACCTAGGAAGGCCTTGGAAAAAATCACCGTGTTGGGGATTTTTTTTGAGTTCTACCTAAGATGGTGTGGGCTTGGCCCCCATGATTATTTTGTGAAGCCTAACCTTGTAGGTTCATATCCCTATTACATTGTCGTTATCATAATCATGCATTCAAATGTGTTTTTAAACTTATATTAAAAGTTGCTTTCAAAACTTGCATTCAAAACCTTTTCTTTCAAAGTTATTTTCAAAACTACAACCCTAAGATGATTCTAGTCATTCTATGGTTAGGGTTGTTTTAGGAACGTGTTATATTCAATATAACCATCAAGGTCCAAATTTAAGTTCCAACCTTAAATTGTTTTTCAAGAAATCACAACTCTAAGGTGATTCTAGTCATTCCATGGTTAGGGTTATTTTAAGGAAGTGTTACATTCAATGAGATCATCAAAATCCATATTAGGGTTTCAAACCCTAGTTGTTGTCAAAATCAGAACCCTAGAATGATTCTAGTCTTCTCATGATTAGAATCGTTTTAGGAAAGTGACATATTCAAGAGACTTTCAAAGGTCTATATTCAAACATTTCTAAAATAAGTTTTGCAAATCTGCCTCCTAAAAGTTCTTCTCAAAGATTTACTTTTCAAAAACTCTTTGTCTTGAAATTCAAGTCAAAACTCTAGAATTCATGTTTAAGAAATCCTAGTTTTCTCACATAAAGTCATAGCTTTCTATTTGCATCAAATCATAGATTTTCAAAACCATTTTTTACATGAAATCATAGATTTTCTAATTCAAAAATCACATAAAATGATAGATTTCCATAGCTAAAGCTTTCCAATTTCAAGTCAAATCAAATTTTATTCAAATAGAAAACTAAATCAAATCATCTATTTATGGAAATAAAATCTAATCTTTCTAAATTTCAAACTTTCAAATCTTTCTAATTTCAATTTTTCCTAATGTCAATCTTTCCTAATTTTAAAACTTTCCAAAAGCAAAACTTGTTTTTTCACTTGAAATTCAATCTTTCCAATTCAAATGCATTATATAAACTCTAAGTCTGAGGATTACTTAAATCCCTAGTTTCCTCAAATCTAGGTCAAATATTTTTCAAACTCAACTTTCCAAATTCAATATTTCTAAATTCAAACCTTTCTTAATTCAAGCATTTTATAAATCAAATCTTTCTTAAATCAATTTGTCGCGCCCCGGTTTTTGGAGTGTCCAATGTCCTTTCGGCTCGGAGACCCTAAAGCACAGAACTCTGTCACTAGAACTTGTCCTCCTAGAAGGATAAGTACGACTAGGTTAGAAAATTGATTTGACTAAGGGCTTTTTAGAAAAATAGGAGTCGCCACCTAACTTGATAAAGGTGAGTTAGGGCACCTAAAACTAAGTGTTAATCCGAATATTAAACTTAGAGTTTTTGAAAAAGGTTTTTGAAAACTCTCTCTCGATAGGGTT
This sequence comes from Euryodendron excelsum, assembly GCA_033060915.1. NCBI lineage: Eukaryota > Viridiplantae > Streptophyta > Magnoliopsida > Ericales > Pentaphylacaceae > Euryodendron > Euryodendron excelsum. The sequence goes on along the minus strand of CM065394.1, from coordinate 28,403,905 downwards.
TTTAGGAAAATAGGTTGTTTGGCAACCTTTTGAAATGTTTAAGCCCTTTTTGAAAATAACTCCATTTTGGTCTTTTGAAAATAGAAATCTAAGGTTCAAGGGTTGGTTACGTGTAGGGAAGATATCCTAAGATCATCACCCTACCCCGCCCTTTTGGTACCTACATGTCTAATCACCCTTTGTTCACTCACTAGAATGACCAATTACCATTGTCCACTTAATGTCCAATTTAGAATTTTGAAAACGGGGTCTAGTCATCACTTTTCGGATGGATGATGCATGATGCAAGTTTTTGGAAAAAGTTTAAAAATAATAAGGGTTTTAAAAGAGTTTGAAATACGAACTTTGAATTGATTAGGATTTTTGAAAAAGGGATTGAAGATGGAATAAAAGTTATGACCGCACCATTTTAGGTTGCCTATGTATCTCATTTGATGAGAATCAGGTCATTCGTAGTTCGGGCAAGAGCCCAATGGAAAATAAGCGCATTAGGGCCTGCGGGAGTTTTGAAGACACTTTTGGGTCTTTGGAAATGTTTAAGACACTTTGAGGTCTTTGGAAGTTGAAGACTCTTTGTGGTCTTGGAAGTTGAAGACTCTTTGGGGTCTTAGAGCTAAAGACTATTTGTGGTCTTGGAAGTTTGGACTTGAAATTGGATGGTGGAGTGTTTTGAAAATGGTTTTGGATCAATTTAAGGGAGTTTTGGAAAAATGCTTTGGCATGACTCAAGAGAACTTGAAGTGTTTTTAAAGTCTTGTTTTGAAAACCTTTGAGGAATGTTTTGATGACTTAGTTTTTTAAAGTGGCTTTCGAAAATGGCTAAGGTTTTGGAGTCCTAATATGGACAACCTTAGAGGTTGTTCTTGTTTTATCACTTCTCCTTGGAATCTTTAACCATGAGAGGGCTAGGGACATCTTAGGTTTATGACTCTTTGAAAACACTTTTGGAAAAGTTTTAAAGAGGGAATGTAAAAACATTTGAAGAGTTTATGGAGTTGGTTTTTTGAAATTAAGAGAATAGGAGGTTTTGGAAAATAAAGCTATTAGAATAGTTTGAAAATTTGAATGATCATTTAAAAAAGGGTTCAAGAGTTGGAACCTTAAAGTGTACTAACCTAGGTTGAGTTAGCCTAGGGTTAGGGGTAACCTAAAGTTAACTAACTTGGGTTAGGTCAACTTAGGGTGAAGATGACCTATGGTTAACTAATTCGGGTTAGGTTAACCTAAGGTTAAGATGACTTAAAGTTAACTAACTAGGGTAGGGTTAACCTAAGGTTAGGATAATTTAGGGTAAGGTTATCCTAAGGTGAGTGAACTAGGGTCGAGTTAACCTAGGGTTGGATAACTAAGGTCAAGTTAACCTAGGGTTAGATAACTAGGGTCAAGTTAACCTACGACTTGGTAACTAGGGTCAAGTTAACCTAAGGTTAGATTGGAGAATGGTTTTGAAAGTTGTTTTGATGCATTCTTGGAAGGAGTTTTGAAAACAAAACATGATATGTAATGGACTTTGGTTAGCAATCTTTTTGAAGATCATTTCCATGAAAATTTTGACTCTAGTCAAGAATATGGTTTGTATGGGTGGTGTTTGGAGACCATTCCAAGGAAGGTTCCCTCATAGCCATTATAACCACTATCTTGGCAAGAGTATAAGGGGCCAAAAATAAACATAAGGATGGCAATTTTTGGAAAATTATTTTTGATGCAAAGATGGGGAGAATGCATTTTTGAAAATCATCTTTTGAGAAGGATTTTGAGAACCATTTTCCAAGAGGAACATTCTGTCAAGAGAGGGTTCATATGGTCAACAAAAGGGAGACCACTCATAAGAGGGTTCTATGGGGCCATTCCAACCACTAAACTTGAGAGAATAGGAACTATAAAAATCAAAGAGTTTGAACATCATTCTTAGGCAATTATAAAGAGAAAAGGGAACCATTCTAACAATTTAGGGCTCCTATGGCCAATATAGAGGGAGACCACTCAAGAGAGGGTTCCATGAGGCCATTTTAACCACTAAAATTGAGAGAATGGAAACCTCGAAAATTAGAGAGTTTGAAAATAACTTTTCTGCAAGTTGTAATGCAATGATGCAAAAATGTGAATTAGGGGTAGTGAGGGATTTTCCAAGGCATGACTCCTAAGGTCTCATCCTAAACTTCAAGGGGCCAACTCTTGGAACTATTTTTGAAAAAAATGTAGAACTTAGAAATGGCATAAAATTAAGGGCAATGTAAGCATTGTGGAACATGACAATAAGCATAAAATGAAGCCAAGCACAAAAGACATGATCAAGATAGCAATATGCAAGGGGTCATGATTCACATACAAGGCTTTTAGGTTACACCACATAAACAAAGGGCTCCTAGGCCATACCATCTTAAAGTAGGCTAGTAAAAGGTCCCTTTACACGGTGGCTCTACTTGCTTTCCTCTAAACATGATCTAAGAGCCCTCTTGGCTCAAGCATGCAAGAAAGGGGGGTTGAAGATGGAGATTAAAATAGAGAATAGCCTAAGTAGGCTAAGAGGGAGAAGAGAAGAATGGGGAAGAGCATAAATGTAAAAATGATATCACCTTTTGCCTTCACTACACTTGTAGTCTTCAATGGATGTCTTGATTGGAGCTTGAGTGACTTCAAGAAGGCTTGAGAGGCTAGGGTAGAGTGTAGAAGTATGTATGAGGCCTTGTGTGTGGAGTGTATAGGCTTAGAAGGGGTAGAATTTAGCCTAAGTGTTGGAGGGGAGGAATATATGTAGAGATTCGGGTTTTTAGAGTGATTTCAGTAGAATTTCGTATCAATTTCGGACCTGGAAAATGCAAGGGGGGAGGCCTCTATTTATAGGCAATCTAGAACAGGCCTTGCACATGTAAGACATGCGCATGTACTGTTCCATTGCCAGAATAACACGTGGCACCCTGTGTACTGGTTAAATCTCGACCGTTGATCGAAATTCAGTCGATCTGATCAAAATTTGAGCGCATGTAGCATACGTTCCATTATCAGGGAAGTTCGTCCAAACTTTGCCTCGATAATTGAGTCAATCGGGAAGGTTTCGGGGGAATCGGTCGCACTTGAGATGTTCTCCTAGTGCTTCCGGTGAGCTTTCATGTTTTCGGAAAGTTTAAATTATGTTTGGAGGTGAGTGATATCGTCTTGGGAAGTGTGCCAAAAAGGTCACTTTTACGAAGCGTCTGTGATACGCTCCGGGGGTGTTTGAAAGTGGTTGTTTTCGTTTTGTGTGATCGAGGCCTTCGCAAAGCGATCTATTCAATCGGACTGTACCGATGAAAAGTACTCTGAAAATACTTTCAGGAATTTTCAAATTTACAGATTTCTCAAATCGTTTGACGGTGCGTTTTGATTAGGGAATCGGAGAAAAAGTCAACATTGGCGGAGCGTCTGTGAGACGCTCTAGGGGTTGCTAAAAGTCATAGTTTGCACATCGTACGATGGAGGGCTTCGGGAGGTGATCTATTCGATTGAACCGTATCGATGGAAAGATCTATGGACGAGCTTTCGAGAATTCCCTGATTTAAGCATTTCTCAAATCAGTTGACGGTGCGTTATAATTAGGGAATCAGGGAAAAAAGCAATTTAGGCGAAGCGTCTGCGAGGCGCTCCAGGGACCTTTTATCGCGTCATGTGAGCTTAGTGTCGTAGGGTGTTCCTTGGGTTAAACAAGGGCGTGTGGTGAAACCCTCCACTTGAAATCCCAAGGCCGGTGCTGTTTCGAGGCATTTTTGGGCTTCTAGGGGCAAAACGGTCATTTTGATCGAAGTTGGCTGGAAATGGCCAGGAATGGTTTGGTATATTGTGTTAAGCGTGTAGGGCTGTTCAGGGATGGTTTTGAGAGAGTCTTTTGCCGTTCAGCGGGGTTTGTGCTATGCTGAGGCGTTCAGGGGCAAAATGGTCATTTTGAACAGAGTGAGCCGGAATAGGACCGGATTTGGACCAAATGGCATGTGGGGGATGCCTAATGGTTTAGTAACATTTTGGAAGGATGGACTTATCGTTTTGAGGAATTTTGAACTTTCCCAAAACGTGTCTGGAGGCCCAAGGGGCAGATTTGGTCATTTTTCACCGAGTCGGGCTAGCAGGCGCGGTGTTGACCTGGGTGTTGGTTCCCGAGACTACTCGGTCTCGGAAAACTACCTGTGCGGTGTTGGTCCCTAAGAACGCCTGGTCTTAGAGAGCTACCTGTAGGGTGGTGTTGGTTCTTGAGAACGCCTAGTCCCAGAAAGCTACCTAGAAGGGTGGTGTTGGTCTCTGAGAACGCCCGGTCTCGAAGAACTACCAAATGACTTACATTCTACGTTGTCGGGCTAGCAGGTGCCAGAAGTGAACCGTCTGAAATTTTGATGAGGTGTTGGTCCCCGAGATTGCCCGATCCCGGAAAGCTACCTGGATGGCGTTAGTTTCTGGGACCGTCCGGTCTAGAAAGCTGCCTGGAATAATGGTGCTTATAGCTCCAGCGGGTCCTTGTGGGCTCGAGAAGCGACCAGCTGGTTGAATTGGAGATTGTAAGGCTCATCTTGAACCTGCACGTGATGTGGTATTCGAAGACTACATCCGGCCGGGCCGGAGATTGCCGAGCGGGCAAAAATGGGGTGCTTACACAATTCTTTCCTAAAATATAAAATTTTCTAATTTCAAACTTTTTAAAATCAAGCTTTTTCAAAAGCAAACTTTTCAATGCATGTTTAAACCCTAGGTTACCTAAGTTCTAGGAGTAACTTCAACCCTAACCCTACGTTAGGAGACTTCAACTCTCTTCTAAATTAAGATGGTTTTCAAACCCCAATTTAAGTTAAGATGATTTCAAAGTTCAATTTAAACTTTCCAAAATAAGTCCAAGTTCTACTTTAAAGTTCAGATTTCAAATCAAAGTTAATTTGAAATCAAAGTCCAATGTCAAATCCTCAATCAAAGTTCAAATTAAATCATTTTCAAGTCAAATTTTTCAAAGGCCCCAAAGTGTCTTTTAAAATCAAACAAAACCCCAAAAGTGTTAATTTTCAATCGGACCCCAAGTTCGAACTACGACTAACCTAATTCCTAACAAATGGATATGTAGGCAACCCTCATAGGTGCAGTCACAACCTTTTTTGAAATTCCAATTCTCTTTTTCAAAATCTCTCTTCAAATTCTTTCATACACTTGCATATCATGCATCATATCATCCCTAAAGTGATGGCTCAAACCTCTTTCTAAAATTCTCAAAGTGGATATAATTGGGCATTGGATAATTGAAGATTCTAAATGAGTGGGCCTAGAGTGAAAAGACATGTAGGTATCGCAAGGGCGAGATAGGGTGATAGTCTAGTGCATCTTCTTTACACGTAATCAACCACCAAACCCAGAATTACTGTTTTCGAAAGACCAAAGTGGAATTATTTTTAAAAAAGGATTAATCTTTCCAAAGGTTGCCAAACAACTTGTTTTCTCCATAAAATCCTCTCTCGAGGAAGTTTTTCAAAACTTTTTAAAAATCCCTAAGTTTAATCTTCGAATTGCACTTAATTTTAGGTTGCCTAACTCATCTTAACAAAGTTAAATGGCGACTCCAAACCTTTTTTCAAAAGCCCTTATTCAAGTCAATTGCTAATTTAAATGTAGTCGCACTCGTCCTTCCAGGAGAACGAGTTCTAACGAGAGGTACCGTGTATTTTTCACATATCATCTCGAAATGAGAAAAATCGGGGCGCGACGAGACGCAACAGAGACATACAGGGTGACTGGCTTTGTTAGGGTTAACATCTTCATTAAGCTTGAAAGGAAGAGATGCAATGAAGTCAGGATTCTTCCACAATGGGGCTGAGCATTTGGTAAGAAAGTCAGTATGAGATTCTGCACAAAAGGTTTCTATTAACTAAAATGGCTGTGGTAGGGTTAAAGGGTTGAAATGGCTATGGTAGGCAAGACCTTCAAGGGTCCAACAGAGATGAGGAAGGTTATGAAAAATATCAAAACCAATTAACAAATATTTTCCTGGAAGGGCAGAGCCAAGAAAACGATGTTTAATGGTGAGATTTGGAAATAACCCTATCAATATGTGTTTGCTGATACGATTAACGAAAAACTTGTCACTATTAGCGACTCGAAAAGCTTGGTAGTAGGATTCCTAAGAAGAATCAGAAAGGAGAGAGGGGTTTAAAATGGTTGATCCAGCACCAGTATAAAAAAAAGGCAATGACAGACAAAGGTCTAGAATACTTATTAAGAAGAATCTGAACTTTGGTTAGCAGAGTGGGTTGAGCAAGAGCCATATTTTGAAGTGGATCTAGTGTAAAAAATTTATCATCTTCAGGTTCAAATTCAGAGTATCCAATGGCAAGGACTGAATCAGGAGTCGGTTCATCATCTAGCGAATAAATGGATTCAATATTAGAAGACTCTGAGTATCTATCTATTTTTTGAAGCTAACTGAGCAGTTTATCCTTATTCCTCTTATTGGGACAATTTTTTGCAAAATGTCCTTTTTGATTGCAAAGAAAACATCGATCAGAAGTTTTTCCACTAAACTTCTTTTTTCTTATGAAACGCCACTTGTGATTTTTGGAAAGTTTTTAAAAAGCAGGTTTGGATGAAGATGAGAGTTTGGAGGTTTTCTTCTGAAAATGGGATTTCCGAAAATAGGATCTCTTTTTGGTTTTGTAGTCACAAGTGTTGTCAAGAGGACACTTAATCTATAGATCTATGCAATCATAGGCTATTCCAAGTTTTTTGCCAGTTTGTTCAATCTGAATAAGAAAATTTCTTTGATTGTAGAGTTTTTCAAGAGCTGTAAAGGAATGTTGAAAAAGTTCTCCAGGAGAGGCATTTTGGAGAGTTATTCCTTTAACATCAAGAAGCTTTGAAGTTTCATTTCCAAGGGGATCCGGTCATTGGGAATGAGAGATACGATCCTATCATTTGGAAGGAGAGACATCATTTAGAGTAAAATTTGTCTTGATGTCAAAAGAGGGGGTATGGCTGTGAAAATCAGGGATGGTATCATGGTCAGTAACGGGGTTAGAGCGATCATTGATGGGATCCTGTTCAAGGGGTTGATTGTGCTTCATTTGGATACTGGCATCAATGGTAGTGGAGGATGAATCCTCATTAGAAAAAAAATCTGTAGAGCTTTGGTTGTTGTAGTCATCAAGGGTACAAAAAGGGATAAAAGCAAGTGTAGAAGGCTGAAGAGAGATGGAATGTAGAAAACAAAAAATGTGTTTGATTTGTTCGAAGGTATACATGTTCTGGGGTTGTTTGGAAGAAGCATCGATAAAAGAATCAGGTGGGGTAAATAGTGGTAAGGAAGTGGATGGTGAGGCAGATGAATGTACAATCTTCAATTTGGGTGGTTTAATAAGTGACTGAGGGAGAACTGGGGCAAGACAAAAAAGGGTTGATTCTAGTGGAAACATGGTAAGAGGTTGCAAAGGGGGTGGTTGAGAAATTAATGGCATGAGTCGAGATGGAAGGGATTGGTAACAAGAATCAGATGGGCCTTCAAAAATGGGGTGAGAGGAAACTACTTTGATGGGTGAAGCTTGGTGAGCATGTTGTTTTCCTAAAGATTGAAGCTGGTTCTAGAGATGTTTCTTTTCATCTTCCTTTTGTGAGATCAGTGAATAAGCAGTCTTAAAATCAGAGACTGTAGTAGCAATATGGAGGAGTTGTTAATGAAGGTGGTCAATCTTCTTTTTGAATTCATAAATTAATAGTTCAAAAACAGTGAACTTCTAGTCAATAGTTGTGGATAAGGCAACATGTTGAGTATGCAAATGCTGAAGAGCCTGGTTTTGGGCTTTGGAATTTTCAGCTTGCCAGTTTAAAGCAGCCTCAGCAGCAGACAAAGGGCGAGCGGAACCATATGCTTGAAGAGCAGTGGGATTCTTGATTTTGCAAACATGTCGTGTATTGTCTTGAGGGTGCTCAAAATCACCAAGAGCAGGAAACTCGGCATTATAGGCAAGAGAGGCTAGATAAAAAAAACATAACACTCTTGGGGTAAAAGATGTGAAGATGAAGAAGCTAGGATTAAAGTAGAAGGAAGCTGGCAGCGACGACGATGGCATCGGCGATGAACTGGCTCGTCCTCTTCTTCTTCCTTATCTTGAAGACAAGCTTGACAGCGGCAAATGCCAACATCATACCAAATGTGCCCATTAGGCATGGTTTGATTATAAACAGGCTGGCCATCATAAGCAAACCGAGCAACAGGAATGGGTTCAATCATGTTGAGTTCAGTGAGTAAAATTGGACAAACAGGGGCTTAAGGGACTGGTTGTGACTTGAAAAATTTTATTTCAACAGTGCCATCAGAATGATGGGTAAAACGCAGTTCAATGGCTTGCAATTGTTGTAGTTTAGAATTAACAGCAGATCTTTCATAAGTAATGACCCAGGTATTAAAAAAAAGCTTAAGAAGTTCTTCTCGAGTAATTTGCCTGGGTACATAAGTACAATTTGGTGTAGCTGTAGAACATACTTAAATGAGAAATGCATCAGTTGTTTAAGTTGTTGTAGAAACCAGTAGATCAAAAGCATGATTCTGCAATCTGTAGACCACTTGATAATGTAAGGTTGTAGCATGAGGAAAGTTGCTTAGCACCACCAACCTGAACTTGGACTCTGAGAGCTTCAAAGGCAGGGATCTTCAAAAGACATATTGTAGTTGGGAAATAAAGTTACAAAGATAGTTTCAGCATTTAGAGTTGTTTGGATTGTTCCAATACAGGCATTTTGGTATTCAAGAAATCAAGAATCAAGAAGAGCCATGCGAGAGACAGCAGGCATGCTTTTTTGCCCATGAAAAGTTAAAGCAAGTCGGCCAGCTCCCCAGTGGAGGTAAGTGAACCCTTCACGTTTCCATTGTTGGAGAAAATAGCAGAGCAAAGTGAGAGGAACAATATGTTCTTTACCATCAGTAGGGATATAATGGTGATCGAATTGAGAGGATTGAATGAATTCCTTTATTTCTGACTTCAAAGGTTTACCAAGAAGTTGTTTGACTCGAACACGAAGAGAGGATGAAGGTTTCGTAAAAATCATGTATGAAGTGATGACTGGATATCGAGTGATTGACGTTTTAGCTTCTTCAGGAACATAAAAACACTTCATACAAAGTATCTACACGAGTGGATAAAGTGGAGGAACTAGACTCAAGAAGAAGTAGAGAAACGGGAGGAACTGGAAGATCTGGACAAAGATTTGGACAAGTTAGACATTATAAAAGAAAAGACATCGATTCTATTAGGCTATCTATGCTTAAAGTAAAAGGCAAGATAAATTGTTTCTACTTGTTCATTAAAATTTATGAAAACAAAATATATTGGTTCAAAGAGCTCATCCAACACAAATACTAGGCACTTGCTATGTCTCAATGATTCCTACGCCTAAGAACTCATTGAAAATAGCTAAGTTAGTGGTCATCGGGTGGCTAATGAATCACCGCGAGTTACCTGAGCATTTCTCTTTCCGAAATTGTATAATGATAATATAACCAATCAAATTAAATCCTCGACACGTAATTGAATCGCCTTCCTTCCACAAAGATAAGATTGGCTTGGCCTAAATAATTCCATTCCGATATTATCGGTTAAGATCGAGACACTTGTCAACTCAATGCTCTATCCACCTCTCTCTCTCTCTTTCTAACCGCATTCGTCCTCCACAATCCAAAGATATATATATATATATATATATCAGCACGATACCTGAAAACATCAAATCGTTACATACACAGCAATAATCGAAATCCAACCTCCTATACAAAGATGCTGAGGCTCACCTCGAAGAGACTCCTAGGGTTAGGGTTTCGGGAGACCCAATCCCCTGCAGCGCAGCTCCTGCCCCGACTCTACCATGAGAGGGTTGTCGACCACTACAACAACCCCCGCAATGTCGGCTCATTCGACAAGAACGATCCGGAGGTCGGCACGGGGCTCGTTGGTGCTCCCGCGTGTGGTGATGTGATGAAGCTCCAGATCAAGGTCGATCATCAGAGTGGGAAGATCGTCGACGCCGTCTTCAAGACCTTCGGTTGTGGATCCGCCATTGCTTCTTCTTCCGTAGGTTAGTTTCTTTCAAAATTTTATCAAATCTATTGGGTGTTATATATACATACATAGATATAACATGTATGCGTGCGAAAGGAAATAGTTCTGGAGTGTCACTCATGCCAATTGCTTTTAGTGTTAAAGTTGGGGAAAAAATACAAAACTTTACCTGGAAACATTTAGTAGGGATTTTTTCATCGTGGAATAGATTGTTTTAATTTTACATTATTGTTGAAGGAAGGCAGATTGAGCTGCTGAATTCGAATAGGAAAGATGATGGAATTTGTGCATTGTCCATATTTTTTCCAGAAATTTGTGCAGGATTTTCTTATTTTTTGTTTTTCTTATTTTGGATTTAATTTCTGCATGTTTGGGGATGTGTTCTAGTATTGTTTGATTTCCTCTGGTGGTTGTTATTCGTTTGGATATTGGACCAAAATTGATTTGCATTGGCAGCGTTATTAAATTCAATTAGTTTAGGATAATTATAGCTTCCGTTGAGAACCTGATCTCAAATTGCTGCAATGGAGGAAATTAGAAAAGGCTGAAATGGGTTAGTTTATGGATTGTTGGCTGCTATCGCTGTCCTAGTCACCATTTTTGCCCTTAGAGTGTCTAACTAAATTTGGACAGTTGAATGGCCCAAATCTCTTAGTTCGACTAGTTCAGTCTATATACATAACTATGTATGATCTGGGTTTTAGCTGCTTATAGCTGGGTTTTTTCTCTTTCCTTTACCCTGGTTTTTTTCTACCTTTTATAATTGATTTCAGGGAAGATAATTCTTGGAGATAGGATGCTCTAATTTGGCATTATTGGGTAGTTTGTTTGAATTGAATATCTCAGAACCTATGAAACTTCTGCCATGTTTTAATATTGGCATTACTAATATGTTTTTTGATAAGTAATATTGGTGCGTCGTTAAATATGGGGCTGTCCCTAGTTGATGATCATATGATCCTTACCTGTTCCCTTCTACTGTTAAAATTAACTGCTATGGAGTTCCAAACTAGCATATGATTGCTGAATAAAAGGCATGCCACATGCGTTGCTTTTCCAAACAACTACCTCATTGTAGGGAACACTTAAAATGCTGCCTTCTCTCTAGATATCAAAATAGTGTAATCAGATATTTTTAAGTAGTTACATTCTATTTGCACTGAATACGATATAATTCATCTTGGTTGTAGAATGCACTTATTATATCCTCTCTCTTTTAGTCTTGGAATATTAGAAATAGAACTGAGAATTCAAATTCAGTGGTCCAGTTGACCATCATAAAAATGGGTGGTGTTCCAATGTTGCAATGAGCATTTTATTCACTCTTGGTTTTCTGATTTTCAGCTACTGAATGGATAAAGGGGAAGCAGATGGAAGAAGTCGTAACGATTAAGAACACGTGAGTATCATTCCCTTTCTAATTCTAACACCACCCATGCAATGTTGCAAATTTATTTCTTTTCTAGCGATGTAGACCCCCTGGTTCCTCATCTTGTGCATGTTTTGGGTATATTACATGATAGCGTGCTGCTTAGTTGATTTTACGTGCTGCTTAGTTGATTTTATGTGCTGCTAATACGTAACCACCTTTTAATGTTGACCAGTTTTATCTAATTGTATGTTATACTTCCGGACTGTGTTACCATACTACTCTACTATAGCGAATTACGTATTTGAAACGGCGTTCCGAAACATGGTACTCTAGCTTTCCAAAACGATAAATTTAGCGATCCCAAACTTTTTTTCTATTTATATCTTTAGGAAAAAAATCAATTATAATGAACAAAAATATAGGAAGAATAGAATTTTGGCATACCATTATGCAAAAAAATGGGTCATAATACTCATAGAATGTGTTTTTAGATGATTAATTTGAAAAACATAAATTATGTTTTATTAAATGTTTGATTATTAAAGAAAATTCTTCTAGAATTACCTTAATTATAATAGTATACTTTGTAGAAGTCTACCCCTAGCGTACCATATTTTAGAACATGTGGCGTACCACGTTTTCGTTCTTGTTCCACATACCGGAACGATCTGGGTTCTAGGTAACACAGCTTCTGGGTCTGTGATGGCAAAGATATCAAGTTATTCCTTGCTGACAATTAAATTGTTCCTTTATGAAGTACTAACTTATTTGCTGGTTCATGTACATTTTTAATTTTATTTGGTAAGGGCTCATGCACATATTTGGCTACTGATTATCCCATTGTTATATGTTTGGCTTAATATCTTCATGTACCAACTAAATCCATGATCTATGGCTTAGTATCTTCACAGCATGCATATTTGGCTATGCACCTACACAAAGCTTGCAAAACACCATAATACCTACACTCTCCTTGCATCTCTCCACGCTACCAATTAATTAAAAAAATTGGCCTTGGTCAGAAATAAAACGTAACCTTTCCAAAAAGCCAACTTTACAAAATAGACCTAAAAAACCCTTAGTCTATACGCAGTCAATGCAAGAGAATACGTGACGCTGACTCCACATCTTGTTTTGCATAAACAATATGAATTGACAAAAACATGCCTCCTCCTAATCAAACTATTCATATTAAGAATCTTATTGTGAGCCGCACACCATTCTGAAAGGCTATTTTCAAGGGTGTTCCATGGACTAAATTCATTTCCACTAGAAGTTAGTGTCACTGCCCCCTACCACGGTTGCATAGGACTTGACCCGTCCTTCCAACCAATTGATCTCATCCTGGCCCTGCCCTGCTCTGCACATCTGACTGAGTAGAAAACCTGTAGTCTGTAGAAGTTCTAAATACTCATCGATCTGCAACCCTGCAGATTCGTTCTTAAAAGTAACGTCCCAAACCACTTGTTGGCCAAGCCGCGAAAGTAGCTAAAGTAGTGATAAAGGCCACCACCAATGAGAATATGGCCAGAAAGGTGTTCTCCAACCACGTCTCCCAGTACCAGCGGTGACACCTTCATCCTCTCTTGAGGGCACTATGCTACACTGACCCACAAAATCCTCCAAACCATGCAATGACTTCCCATAATTCTCTACGGAATGATTGAGAAATCTCAGGGGTACTCCAGTCACCTTGTGAAGACCCATCCTTGGAAGCCACCACCCTCCTCCTGTACCTGTTCCTTTACAAGCAAATTGCCAAAGCCATTTACCTAGCAAATCCTTGTGAAGATATTAAGCCTTTGAACATCCAATCCGCCTTCCCTAACTGAATAACACCTGATCTGATAGGCTGGTAAGGACACTGATACTACTGTTAGAAGAGTGTTATCAGCTTAAATGGGCTGGGTTACCTTGAAGGCTACCGTATGGAAAGGACGGATGGGAATGGCTGGTCATCATAAAGAACGTTTGATGAACCATGTGGAGGACAACTTCTCTGGCAGACGTTATTCCATTGAAAATATAAGATTTTGTTTGGAATGAACATTTTCTTGACCCGTAACCTATTGTTTGGTACTTTGTCAAACACTTTGCTAAGCCTTTTTGGGGATCAAAATTTTGGCGTAGGAAAGAAGAGCTGGAGTTCGAGGATAGATAAGAGGGGTTTTTGCATTTGGTCGGATGCATAACTGATTAAATAAACAACTGTTTTGCAACTAATAAAATATGGCATAATCTATATTTGTATGAAGGGAGAAACACAATTATGGTCTCTGCTTCTAAAATGTACTGCTATTGTATGATATTGCAGGGAAATTGCAAAACATCTCTCTCTCCCACCAGTCAAACTGCACTGCAGCATGCTTGCCGAGGATGCAATAAAGGCTGCTGTCAAAGATTATGAAGCAAAGCGTGCAAAGTCAGGTGCCAATTCAGAGGCTGCACCTGCTGAGAAGGCTGCTGAAGCTTGATGATGTTAATGAAGAAGAAGGGTTTTCTTTAGAAGTATCTGTCTTCTGATCTTGACTTTTGTGGTTATCTTGTAATAATAAAGGATTGTACTTTGAGCTTGAGACCTGGTCCGGTGGTTAGGACAGGTTTATTCAATCACCAGGTCAGGGTTCAAACCCCATCAGCCCCGCCCCCCCCAATATATGATGATGTAATTCCTCAAAAAAAAAAAAAACAAAACAAAAACAAAAACAAAAACAAAAAGATGTACTTTGAATTGCTTTAGAAGCCGCTTTTTTCCCCCTTCCCCTGAATGTAATTTTTGCCACTAAAGAACCTTCCTTTGTAATATAAACTAGCTATTCACTGTCAGATGGAGTTTGTTTAGGCATGAGCAAGATTCTACGTGATTTATGTTGGATGTCATTCCTGGTGGTGGTCAATGATACAGGCTGTTTTTGCAGGAAAGTGAATTCTGTTGAGCAGGAAGAAATCGAGAGTATGTTATTACTGAGTGACTTATGAGGAAACTGGGCTGTAGCAATGCCTTTCAGAAGTGATCAGTCGATTTCTTCCTATTGATTTTTATTCTGGTAGTGTTTTTGGACTCTGAAAGTTAGACACTCTTGAGAAGTTTAGTTAACAATTTATTGCCAGGGGGGAAAAATAAAAAGGATGGAAGAATAAGAGGAAGAAGAGCTGTGTCTGCAAATGGTAGGGAAAATCATTGCACCAGTCTTCTGTTTCCATGTAGACAAATAAGAAACATAGCATTCCAGAGCATGAGAACTTTAAGAATTAAAATGCTACCATTTCTGTGAAACGTGTACACAAACTTGCCTTCAAAAGTAGCTAGTGTTTAATTCTATGTTCTTCAATTTCATGAAGTGAACGTTTGGAATAATATTGAACTTCTCACTTTCAATGGGAATCTTTTGAGTATACATTAGGAATACAACATCATCGTATTTACTTGGGGGATTGTGGGGACGGGAGGCCGGGGCATGAACATGGAACCTATGAACAAGGATGTCTACAAGTGGGAACCTCAACGAAATGAAGAAAAGCAAGGACTTATCTTCTCCGAAGCTTTTGCTAGAACAGAAATATTTGTTAGGATTGCTAAAGCAAACTTAACTAAATCAGTTGGCTAATGTTGTACAATTAAAAAATGTATACAAAACTTGTACACAAAATAACATAGTGGAACAAGAGCCTTTGGCTTTAAAATAAAATATGGATCATTATGACTTTTAATTACAAAAATATTTTGTCCCATCATTCTGGTTTGATTTTCTCTATAAATTTTTTTTTTTGGTGAAAGATCATAAATTTTCAATTAGTTATTTATATCAAACTTGTATAGTTTTATTTCTTTGAACTCCTTTGAAATTAAAAATAAAAGAGAACCTTGTTGATCCACAGCTTTACTAAAGGATAAGTACTAGCCTAATAGTAGTTATAACTATGGCTACGTTTAATCACAAAGCGTGTCAAAATAAGTAAAGTAAATCAAGTATACAATTGACAGACGATATTTTAGCTTGAAAAACACTAACTGGGTAAAAAACCAATAGACCTTAGTCCAACCAACCAAGCATTATAAAAAATGAATACAAAAGAGTTAATTTACAAACCAACCCTAGATAAGCTTAATTCTCAGTGCTGAATCCCTGCACTTGCGACTGTATTTTTTTTTTTTTTTGTATTGATCGAATTCCATGATCACATACCTATCTCTTGATACGATTCTTCAATGTTAGATTGCGCGTTTAGCTTCACGACACTTTTGGAATTCTCCAAGAATTGAACTCAAATCCATCACAATCTTTAACTCCTTCAGGATATCAACTAATGAAGGATAAAAGTTGATCTTACTAAAAATCTAGTTGAGAGCCTCTTTTAAGTATATAAAAACTTTTAGTATATTTTTCTCACCAGTTTTGCTCTTACAAAAATTCTCTGAATCTAAAGAACTAATTTAATCAATCTCTTAGAGGTATTAAACTTGTAAAAGCTTGTCTTTTGGCTTTTTTATTACCTCATATCTATAATGGAGGCAACCTAGGTTTTATAGACTTCCATAATGGTCAAAATCATTGCCAAAATCAACTTTCTCGAATTGCTAAATTTGTTTGGCATACTTCGCAACTTTCTCTATATCTTGAAGCGAGGTCCAATGAGAGTCCAGCGAGGGCAAACAAACTTCACTGAATACACATCCTCTCTGTTTCTTCAAATCTTTTGTAAAGTACACCCATGTACTTCTTAACATATGCGTGGATGATAAACATTTTAGCTCACACACTAGTCTTAATTTCGTGTGACTTAAAATTCTCTTAAGCATTTAAGATTATGTTAGAAGAATTGTAAAATACAAAGAAGCAGTTTTAATTTACGAAATTTAGCCAACAAACATATGACCTAATATTATTGATTAAAATTAGGTTTGGATGTTGTCAAACTTTGATTCACATGTATCTTGGTCCAACTTCGACGTAGGAAATTTAACATGATGTAAAGTCTTTTGTCAAATTTACACAAATAGTGAGATAACTGCAACTATGAAATTACATTAGCTACATTAACTTCAACTATGATAAGGATGTTTTCAATAAGCCTACTTCATATTGACTAGTTTCTTTTTATCCAACATTAATGGGTTATGCAATAGGATATACTTGCCCAACCAATAAATAAGACAGTCTTTGAGCAACAGAAATTAATCTAGGAGTTTGACCACAAAAGAAGTAAAATAAAATAAAATAAAACAAGAATTTGACCACAAAATATTTTGTATCATCAAGAGTTTTTATTAACGTTTCATTTGAAATTCAAATTTTTAATAAAAAATAAAATTTTTTATTTTATTATCTTTTTCTTTACACTTATTTTCTTACCTAAAATATGGGTTCTAAAATGAGGGCAAAGTAAACTAGGCGACACATCCCACCATCCACTCCGAGTTTTATGTAAGGCTTGGTCAAATTATATATATATATATAAAAGTTGTGTTTGTCCTTATATTTTGCCTCTTTTTTACGTGGCGTTCTAAATGTTTAGATACTTTTAAAATGTCACGTCACAGGGGCAATTGATTAAATAACTATTAAATTTATTCTATATAAGATATATATATAAGATAAGATTAGTTTTATAATATAGATAAGATACATATATATAATATCAGATTGTTAGGACTCTTTCTGGAATTAATATCTAAAAAAAAGTGATTATAATTAAATAAAATATTATATTTTTTAAGATACGATGTATTAATTATATATATATATATATAAAAGATAAAATTAGTTTTGTAAAATACATAAAAAAAAATATATATATATATATATATATTAGATTGCTAGGATTTTTTATGAACTTAATATCTAAAAAAATATGATTATAATTAAATAAAATAACATTTATATATCAATATCCATTTACACTTTAGAGATACGATAGATTGTATAATTAATTAAAATGCCACGTCACATTAAAAGAAGTTTAATACATTAAAACTACATCTTAAATTGAGTTATTATAATATATCTATTATTTTAAGAAAAATAAAATATAAGAATACTTACAACTTTAATTAAAATTTATATATAACAATTAGTCATGTACAACTATTGAACCCAAAATATGGTAAAATTTATTTTTATCAACAATGCTATTTAATCCCGTGCATTGCACGGGTTAACCGCTAGTCATATATATATATAAAAGTTGTGTTTGCCCTTATATTTTGTCTCTCTCCTACGTGGCGCTCTAAATGTTCAGATACTTTTAAAATGACACGTCACAGGGGCAATTGATTAGATAACTATTGAATTTATTTTATATAAGATATATATATATATATAAGATAAGATTAGTTTTATAATATAGATAAGATACATATATATAATATCAGATTGTCAGCACTCTTTCTGGAATAAATATCTAAAAAAAAGTGATTATAATTAAATAAAATATTATATATATATATATATATATATCAATATCTATTTATATATTTAGAGATACGATATGATATATTAGTTATATATATATTTATATATAAGATAAAATTAGTTTTGTAAGATACATAAAAAATATATATATATATATATATATAATATTAGATTGCCAGGATTTTTTATGAACTTAATATCTGAAAAAATTTGATTATAATTAAATAAAATAACATTTATATATCAATATCCATTTACATTTTAGAGATACGATAGGACTGTATAATTAATTAAAATGTCACATCACATGGGCAATTAGTTAGATAACTATTGAATTTGTTTGTTTATTTAACTCATTCTATTACTATTGTAAGATAGATAAATAGATATATAAAATATTAAATAACTATTGAATTTACTCAGTTATCCAACTCATTCTATTATTTTTGTACCATATATAAATATAAGACAATGTCGGTTTTTTAGAGTTTAAGCCTATCTCAAATTCATCTAAAATGTGAACTATAATTATTATCAAACTTAATTTGTGTATCAAATAGATCAATTTGAGTACAATATGTAATTTAAACATATATATATATATATATCTAAGTACATCCGCCTAACATTGAAAGAAGTTTAATATATTAAAACTACATCTTAAATTAAATTATTATAGTATATCTATTATTTTAAGAAAAATAAAATATAAGAATACTTACAACTTTAATTAAAATTTATATATAACAATTAGTCACGTTATTGAACTCAAAATATAGTAAAATTTATTTTTATCTACAATGCTATTTAATTCCGTGCAATGCACGGGTTAGCCGCTAGTATATTACTAAATTTATCTATACAATAAAATAAAACAAAATAAAAAACTTTGATCGCTTATATCATAAGTTCATAACGCAACAGTGACTGAAGTGAGCGGAACTGTCTTCTTCCTAATGACATACTGTTTATTGGGTTAGGTTTTGTTGTTTTTGTCACTTTCAGACAAAACGACTCAGACCCACAAAACTATTCTTCACCTACACCCTTCCCACTCGCTTAGCATTTTGTTTACTCGTCCTCTTCTCTTTCCTGCTCCTGAACGTAACTTCACGCAAACGCACTGAGACTGTCTAGAAAACCAAACAGGCAACAACATATACTTACACAATCCCATATATCTATACGTCAACAGTTCAAATTCCGAAAGCAAAAATCATCATCTGGGTGTTCCCTCAAAGTCCATCCTCACATTTGCCCATCAATTCTCATCAGCAATTGTACCAACCCTCAACTGTACCAGTCAAACCTTTCGTGCTATAGTTGTTGACATTTTAATATGCTTAGTTCAACCAATCTTGTACCCTATTTACTAGGAAAAATAGAATTCTTTTCCGAATTTTGTTTTTTGGTTGATCTGAACATGTGGGCGTCGTTTTTTGTTTGTGAAATGTAATTTGTTGCTTTTGTTTTAACGGTGATCATTTAAAGCCGCTTTTGTTGTTGGGTTTTTTTTGGCAATATACTTTGTTCCACCAAGCTTCATTCAAGTTCATTGAAAATTCATTTGGGTTTTGTTGGATCTCCATTTTCAAAACTCCCTTAACTTGGGTCTTTCTTCTTGTGTTTATTTGTATAGCTTTGTTGATGCTTTTTCTTGATTTGTTTCTGGGTTATTTAATAATGAAAGAGTTTTTGTTTTTGACTGGATATAGGACAAGTGCCCAAATTGGATTTGACCTGACACAAACAGTTCGGGGTTGGGCTGCTGGGTGAGAAATTTTTTGGAGTGATGTCTGGACAGTCTGGTCTAACAGAAGACCGCCCACCTCGTGGTATTGACGATATAAATGAAGAAACTAAGCAGAAGTTCAAGAAGGATATTGTAGAGAGAGAAAGTGGAGGGGAAAGAGAGATGGCACCGCCTGCCGGAAATTCGATTCACCGGTCTGGTTCTCGCCCACAGCTGGACCTTAGCAAGGCAGCCATTCAAGGGAATTTTGAGGAGAGGGACCCAACGATTCTGTTGCCTAATCAGTCTGATGATATATCTCATTTGGCTTTGGACATTGGAGGTGAATTCGGCGTTTGTGTTTGTGCAATTCTGTTGATTTTGTGCATTAGCTGTGTTAGTGTTTGATGGGATTGCTTTCTGTCCTTTCCAATTTGAAAGATGCGGCTGCAGGATTAATAGATTTTGTTTGTTCATTTATTGATTACAAATTCAGCTTACTTAACAGTGTTCTTCATGCATTTGTTATGGTTTTTTTAAAAATTATTTTATATATTTATTTATGCCTTAAGTATTATTTTGTGGGTTTCATTTTTTTTAATTATTTATTTATTTCCTTTAATTGATTCTTTGCTTTTCATCCTTCCTGTATCTTTGGGGAGGTGGAGATTTAAAAAACGCGAATAAAGAAGCAATTCCCTTTTTCCTTTAGGAGAGGCATGAGGATTCAGTTTTTCCAAAGTTTGAGGCTAGCTGAGTGCACCCCTCTATTCTAATTAAGAAAGGGAATAAGGCCAATCAATCGAAAGGATTGACCTTGAATCTGCAAACCAAGTGGAATGATGGAAATATCACCATTCTTCAGTTGAGTGTACTTGAAAGATCGAGGGCTGGTAAGGCCCCACATGTAGCATTCCCGACGGCGGCTATCCCGAGCTAGCCATCCATAGTTGTCAGCTAGCTGTCTGTTCTAAGGTTGGGCAGAAAGGGTCCCCTAAGGGCAGGCGCGTAGGGTAAATATCAAATAGAAAGCTGCGTGTGAATCAATGTCGATTTCGTATATGGTCTGTAAATTCTAGTTTTGTATGTCATATGTGTTTGTGTATTTGTGTGTGATTTTCTTAGACCTTGCTATATGTGTCTCAAATAGGGTTTCTTTTGGCAAACTCACTCCCAAATCTTTATGGGAGGGAATATTTCTTCTGCTGGACCATTTCCAGCACTATTGGTAATTCAACTTGGCAATGGGATTACATGATTCAGCATTTCACAGCCTCTTAAATCAAGAAATTTAAAAAATGATTTATGTTAAAATTGTGCCTCCTACTTCTGATGTGAAAGCTAACAATCTTCTTAATATCATTTGTGCCCAACGTGTGACAAAATCCTTGAAGCTTATTTTTGTTTCTAGGAGTAAGACTAAGAAATTAGATTGATTTATTTCCATTTTAGAGTTTATCTTTTCCTTAAACCTTATATTAATTAGTCAACTTATTGGTGATAAATTTCGGAGGACTCATTATCCTTCTTTGTAGTATTGTTTCTCCTATTTTGGTTTTTAGCAATTACATTTTGATTCATCTCTACGTAGCTTCTACAATGATATTCAGAGTGGCTTGATATGGTTGAAGTGTTATTGAAGGACAATGGACATTTTCCTTGTATTGATGGACAAGGCTCTCTCCATTAGTTAGAACAATTGTTAGAAGCTATTTGCATCACTTTGGCTGTTTTCATGTTATTTTACGTAGCTACTAGCTAGTAATGCTTTGTTGTAGGAAAAAAAGAAATTACTTATCTCTAATTTGGCCTTATAATGACTATACAATATGATATCAAAATTCTGGAAAAATGTAGTCTTTCTAATAAGCCTTGGGCCAGGTTCTCCACTGTTGTGAGTTTGTTATCATCACTTGATGGTAATCATCACCGTCAATATCATTAGTCTCATTGTGTTCTTGTAGCTAAGATTTGTCAATTTTGATTGACAATATAGATTTTGATACGTTTTGGCAGCCTCTTAAGCTATCTAAAACTTGTGATCATTTAGATCTTGATATGTTTTGGCAGCCTCTTAACCTATCTAAATCTTGTGATCATGGATGGTTTGTCAGGATCTCTTATCAAGTTGGTTTATTTTTCAAGACATGAGGACCGATCAGTCAATAACCGGAGAAAGAAGTCTCTCAAGGAAAAAATTGGTGTTTCTAATGGTAGTCGGAGGAGCTACCCTATTCTTGGAGGAAGGCTGCATTTTGTAAAATTTGAGACGACCAAGATTAATGAATGCTTAGATTTTATTTCTTCGAAACAGCTTCACTGTGGTGGTATGTCTATTTTCCCTTTTTGACCTTCTTTGGTTGATTGCCATGTTCATGCTGGAGCATGCTTCACCATATTGTAAAATCATATTTATGGCTTTCCATGCAATTTTTAGTTAAAATAACATTTTTGTTGAGTTGGTAATTGTTCACATAGTCAAACAAATTTATTGTTGTCACATTTGATTCTAATTTGGTCTGATGGATAGGGATGGATGCATGCCATTGGAATTCTGAGGCCCCGTACAATGAAAATGCTGTAATTAAGGTAAATTTTGTCTTGCATTGTCTTATGCAGGAGATAAATCCTGCTGGATGTACTTTAGGTAGATTAATTTATATGAGAAAGAATTGGATGGTAGGTTGGTAGTAAAATATAAGTCATTTAGCAAAAGAAACTGGAAGGGCTGCATCTTTCCTTGGACTATGTATATATTTTTGGCTGACTTTTGGAGCTCCTTCCATTGGAGAGAGCAAAAAGCTATATCGAATATCTGACACCAATAACAGCTCATGTAGTATAGGATATTTGGGATGATCTAATGGAAAACACTTGTGAAATCAATATAATATTTCGACTGGTTTAAAAGGACTGATGGAATCAATTATTATGTTTCAAATTAATGCTTGGTTAACCTGAAAATAAGTTTATCTTGAGATTCTTTTCTCACAAAAAATTGATAAAAAAATAATCCGGGCATAAGCCTGTTTTGGTTTTCATTGTATGCCCAAAAATGTTTAATAAATGAAACATTTTGGCCATTTCATTGGAAACAAAATGAAATTTTGTTCCTCAACTAGAAATGCTAGATACATAGTCCTCCGTGACATTTCTCCTTCGGTAAAGTTCTGTGTATGAAGTGAACAAGTATATTTGGAAAGATGCTCGTCAGTGAAAGAATAAGGATCTACTCGTGTAACAGCATTGCACTTGAGCTTAATTTTGTTGGCTAATAAACAAATTTAAAATCAAGTGGCTATGAATAAAACTGGTATGAGGAAATATCTTTAATAAATCTCCAGCTTAGGGAGAATAGAATCAGCTTGATTTAGTAGACTCTGTCATACTGATGATTGAGAAGGAGCATAAGGACACATTGTCATAAATAACTGAGCCCAGCAACTCAGCTGGTTGTTTATTTTTCTTTTCTTTTCTCAGAATTAGGATGAAGGTAGATGGCACCACAAATCATCTGTTTCTGGTTCTTATTCAATATGTAAGCGAAAATTTTTGTTAATAGGCACATATTAAATTCCTCACTTCCATGTGAATTATGGTTGTACTCTGGTCATCATTTGACTACTATGTGAATGCCAACAACACCAGTGTAATATTGAAGTTGGAATTTTATGTACTGTCATTGCATATAATTATATTAACTAGTTAAAGTTTGTGAGAAGGCTACAGGTGGTGGGGCACACAAATTTGCAGATCTTTTTAAAGAAAAGCTTGGGGTTAGTATAGACAAAGAAGATGAAATGGATTGTCTTGTGGCTGGTGCAAATTTCTTACTCAAGGTGCAATCCTAGGACAAACTTTTTCTTGTTTTCTGTAATAGTGAGTGTGGGCTTGTATATGAAATGGACTTCTGTTACTAAGTGTTCTTCTTCTTCTTCTTCTTTTTTTGTTGGTTGTTTAATGTTCTCCATCAGTCTTTAAATGGACTTCTGCTACTATTTATTTTCAGTTGTTTAATGTTCTTCATAAGTTTTGGCAATGAAGTTCCAATCTTGTCTTTTGGTGTTGCTTCTTTGATCTCTTTATGTATGGTTTCTCATTAAGGAATAGGAAGAGCTACTCAATGAACTATTTTTATTGTATGTTTATTTTGCTTGTTCATTTCATGGTAAATATCACTGATAATTATGGTTGTGGGGACTTCGTGACTTAAATATAAAGAAGAAAGGGTAATGTGGAAATAAGATGGAATAATTTATTCGGATGCATATGCATAAAGGAACTAAAGTAATTTTTGCCATTCAGTGTGGATTTGGGGCCTGGATTCTTCCAGTCTATCGAATGGTCTAAAGTGAAAATTGTAAAGACAAATAGAAGCATACCTAAAAAGAATCTTCCAAGTTGGATTTACCATATTTTGAATCTGGGAAATAGAGGAGAAAGTGGATGCTTGAAATGCTACTACATGATGTTTGACATGACTAGATACTCTCTCTCTCTCTCTATATATATATATAAATAGAAAGTAGTATGAGTTTTTCTTTCTTTGATTTCTCCTGCAACGGTGAAAGAATGGAAAAATAGTTTAGATAGTAGACATTTATTTAACTATTATTATGCTTCAAGTTTGTCATAGAAAATTTACAACTTTCAGCTTAATTTTATTGAGGAGATTCATAAATTATAATGATAATGATTTTTAATGCATTTTCCTTCTAATGTTGATAATAAGAGAGTAGTAGGAATTCATCACTGTTATAATGTGAACTCTCCCTATTGGCTTATGAGTTGTGCAAGTATTTGGAAAACATTTATTTGATTTTATTAGTTACTTTCGAATTTTTAACTTTCAATGCATATATGTCCGTACCTCCTGCAGTTTGTTGCTATTGTTTGCCAAACTCTTATGATCTAGGGGTGCTTTGTGTAGGCAATTCGTCATGAAGCTTTCACGCACATGGAGGGTCAAAAAGAGTTCGTGCAGATTGACCAGAATGAATTATTTCCTTACCTTCTTGTTAATATCGGATCTGGTGTTAGTATGATCAAGGTACTACTCTTTTAAGTCTGACTTTATTTGTTTAGAACCTGAGCTGCGACGTTGCAAAAACTTCTATAAGGCATATCTAAATCTTTTAATTTCACACTGGAATAGGTTGAGGGGGATGGCAAGTTTCAGCGGATTAGCGGCACCAATGTTGGTGGTGGTACATACTGGGGTTTGGGAAAGCTGTTAACAAAATGCAAGAGGTTGCTTTAATCTTGTGGTCAATTTTCTATAGTTCCTCCTCCAAATGTAGAATGTTTAATCAAGGTTTCCGAGTTATTTTCATTGCAGTTTTGATGAATTGCTGGAGCTGAGTCAACGAGGAGATAACAGAACCATAGACATGCTTGTTGGTGACATCTATGGTGGTATGGATTACTCGAAGGTACCTGTTTTTGTATGTCAGAAGTCTTGGTTTGCGTGCCATCTTTAAATTATATATATATCTTAGGTTTCTAGAATGGCAATGTTACAGTTAGTAATGGTGTTATGTACATGTTTTTGCCCACCTCCAAAGGTGAAGTTTGCCTTAAGTTTGTTCCTGTCATTTTGTTAAGAGTGACTTGAGTATCTCTTTATCTTACGAGTAATCACAGATTGGTCTCTCTGCATCGACAATTGCTTCTAGTTTTGGCAAAGCCATTTCTGAAAACAAGGATCTTGAAGACTACAGACCTGAAGATATTTCTCTATCCCTCTTGCGAATGATTTCATACAATATTGGACAGGTGAGTTGCATGAAGACAATATTTTTATCATGCAATACGCTGAGACGAATGGTCAAAATTGTTTATCTGCAAATATTGGACTGCAAGTGAATTTTGAAATTCAACAGCTTTGGGTTGTGAAATGGCAAATATTTAAGATGTATTTGAAAGGGGGGAAAGCAGCGGTCAGTAAGAGAAAAGATTACGCTTTCAATTTAACTGGTATTTTAGAAACTAATCATGAAATTTTATAAAATGTATAAAATATTGAATATGCGTGATTGGAACTTATCTAAGAGTTTGTCATTGATTATAGTTCTTATTGTTATCATTATTGTCATCAATTATCAATTATTTATCATGGCCTTATCTGAGTTATTTCAAATTAGGCTACAGACTATGCTTTGCTAGGCTACTTTGTCTACAGACCCCTGTTCTCTGTTCGCGATATTTTGTAATTGGGAAAAGAAGCATATTGTAATATATGGGTCAGATCATTACTTCTTTTTAGATTTTTCATTCAGGTTGGAGTTAATTTCTTGGTAATCTTTTGTCGATTCATTCTATAAACTGAAAAATATTCTTAGTAACACCTAACCTGTTAGCCGCAGTGGCGTGCGTGAAGCATCAATATCTGGTTTATGTATGCTTTAATTTGCATGTGGTGTGAATGTGTATACAACTTCACTAATTTAGAGGATGTGGTGGGAGTATAGTATTGAAAAATCACCCGAAGTGTAGGATAATAACATTTCCTTCTCAACTTACTACAATTTATTCTTTCCGTCATGCATCTGTGTTCATGTCAGTCCTATGAAAGATTAGTATAACCAAATGAATGAAAATTGTGCAGCTTTCCTGGCAACAACCTGTAACTGTGACATCTAGAAACTTATTTTTGAGATACCAATTTTGTGATTCAATCTTGTTATCATATGTGTGTTTTTCTTCAACAATTTGGTGGTTATTATCTGATGCCTCTGATACAAGTTTTCTCTTTTGTAGATATCTTATTTGAATGCCCTGCGGTTTGGGCTTAAGCGGATATTTTTTGGAGGATTCTTTATAAGGGGTCATGCTTATACAATGGACACAATCTCTTTTGCAGTTCATTTCTGGTAACAACTAAGGATTAGTATTAGGCTAGGAGTCTCACCTTTTTTTTTTCCTTCTTAGTTCTACGATTTAAGTATTGAATCTGAAGCAAGGGTCAAAATTTCATTTCAGTGTGCTGTTTTGATTAGCATGAAACGGAAACGTTTCGAATATGTTTCGGAAACGTTCTGGTCACATTTCGGAAGAGACAATATTAATGTAATAAAATACAACATTTTGCATTTTTATCAATAAAAATTGTACAATGTTTATGAAAAGTTCTAAAGTCGTGTCGACATAACTTACTGTTTCGGTATTTTTCCCTATGTTCTGGGATGTTTTAATGGAAACACTAGAATTTGATTATTCTGCAAGTGTTTCGTTTTGGGCTCTTAGGAAACATTTCAACCGTTTTGACAAAAACAAATGAAAATTTTGTTGCTTGATTTGAAGTTGAACTTATTCCTTGTTCAGGTCAAAGGGAGATGCGCAAGCGATGTTTTTGAGGCATGAAGGGTTTTTGGGAGCTTTAGGTGCATTCATGAGCTACGAAAAGCATGGTTTGGACGACTTGATGGTCCATCAGTTGGTAGAAAGGTTCCCAATGGGTGCACCATACACTGGAGGAAAGATCCATGGTCCACCTCTGGGGGATTTGAATGAAAAGGCAAGTATGTCTCCTTTGGTATGATGGAAAAAATTTGAGGATTTGTTTAAAAGTAAACAGGTTTGGAAACTAAGGGGATCTGTTTTTTGTGTAATCCATAAACTGCTTTGATTATAAATACATGGGGTCTGGGATTGAATTTTGACCTGACCAAACCTAATCCAATCTGGTTAGCAATTTTTGTACTACATGATTTTAAAGTTTCTTATTTTTATTACATATTTTGTTCTTTTTGATGTTTTGCCTTTGTGTTGACTATTTAGCCTGAAAGAATAATTAATGCATTAGTTCTAGTTGGGATCTTCCAACTGGATAGCATACATGGCTGGTCCAAACACAACCTGGATATGATTGGGTCGAAGCCATTGCAAGCTGTGTCTGTAGTGTACACCAGCTTGCTAGCTGCAGTAATCCAGAATCTGTTAATTTTCAAAATGTGGTAAGGCGCATTCTACTGAAAACAGTGGAACTGATAAACCACCAATGAAGAGCGAATTGTAACAAAATGTCCTATTAACACTAATATATGAATGAGGTTTTAGATGTCTTTACTGATTCTTTGAATTTGGTGTTTGAGCAAGTTCTTTTAGTTAATTTCAAATTAATTCCATTTTTTAGTGTCTTTTTAAATTCTTTTTTACTTGATGAATTATAGAGTGATCTATTACTTGAGTCAGAGTTTGAAGACTTCTAACTTTATTTGACATATTGAGCCATGTGCAGCAAGTATAACTACTTTTGTAGAAGTTCATGTAAGTAGTAAGTATTAGATTTAGATTTATGCTTAAGTATTAATATTTTATATGAAAACTGATTTAGATTTGTGAGATCCTATCATTCATGTGGTTGAATAGAAGTGGAAGAGGAGCTCACAGATTTTTTGTTTCTCTTCCCTGAACTGACAGTTATTTAATTTTTTTTTGACCTTCAAAAACTGTTCTAGAAGACGATGTGCTGAATGCAGAAATATATTTGTATATTTCTTTCTTAAAATAGGAATAAATCCAATTGTGTTCTTATTTTGGAAAATTTACAAGTAAATTCTCAGTATGTATACTTTCTCAAGCTGATAATATAAGTGTTCTATAATTGCATACTTTTATTAGTAAAGATGTTTTCAGTTTTAGATCTAAAATGTTGCTCATCTAGGTTATTTTTTGCTTATATTCCACTTACCACGCATGTGCTCAACCACACAAGTCTTTCCAGAATGGGAAAAAAAAGAACAATGAAAAAGAAAGAAAGATATGCACACAAGGTCCCACTATTTGTTAAATTCCACTTTGCTTTTTTCTTTCACAAGTTTCAAATCATCAACTTGTAGTATGATATTCTCAGAAATAAAAGCAAAAGAAGTAAGTGCATACTAATGATACTCTGGAATATATCCTTCATTATTATTCTAATTGACAAAATTCAGCCCTCAAAGAAGAATATGTTCTTAAAGCAACCATATTGGCATATATTCACTAGAAATTGGAGTATAGAGACTGACCCATAATAAATTGAAAGTTGGAACCTATTGATTAATGATTTATTGAACCCTAAAAGCTAGACCATGCAATCAGAAAAATGCCATTTGTGAGAAATAACTTGGTCAATCCATTTTGTTGTTGCTTGGCCTGTAAATTTATTGCACCAACTTCTTGTTTTAAATGTCAAGTCGATTTCTATTTTCTACATATGTAATGGAGCTTTGGTGGTTAATCTTAGTATTTTATCAATTGCATTGTTAGAGTTGTGATGGAGATTGAAGATGTGTCCAAGTATTAGTGTTCTTAGAATATTGGGAATATTATAATTTTCTTTATCTTGTTTCCTTTTTATTTGGTTGTTTCCTATTGTGACTGTATATATATATATATATGTATGTTGCTGTGTAAGGGAATTTTGGCCCATTTACAGAGTATGCAAACATGTCTCTCTCTCCTTCAGCTTGTTCCTGTGTTCCCTGATTACTTCGTCTGTTTCTGCCCTCTTCCTTGTCGGTTTCTTCTGCTCTGCTTCCTTCTCTCTCTTCTCTCTCTCTCCTCTTCTGGTCCAGCATCAGGTTGTCTCAAGTGATTGCAAATGTGATCATTTTCCATTCAGATCTTAGTTATATTCTGGTGCTCCTTATTTATGTGAATGGTTTTTGAGTAAATAGGGCCATTTCAAATCTTATTTCAAAGCATAAGATCAAATTACATGGGTGCATAAGTTAGAAAGGTATTTACCTAATGAGATTTTAGATAATTACATGATATCTATACTTGTCGTTGTCAATTCCTCCTGCATTTTCCAATAATTTTGATGTTTGAGTGTTTCGTGGTTGTAAAGAAAATTCAAGTGTTCATTAGCTTAACTGTCTGTGTTGCATGACTCAGCAAAAAAAAAAAAAAAAGTCTGTGTTGCACTGTACTTTGTTTTTACTTAGAACTGGCATTCTGTGTCTTTGCAAGCATGTTTTTCTTGAGTTTTTGTTCAGTATAATGAATATACTTAATATAACTTTTGCATATAATTGCAGATATCGTGGATGGAGAAGTTTCAATCTTAATATAACTTGTGCCTATAATTGCAGATATCATGGATGGAAAAGTTTGTGCAGAAGGGAACTGAGATTACTGCTCCTGCTCCAATGGTTCCACCAGGAACCACTGGCCTTGGTGGCTTTGAAGTTCCATCATCCAAGGGAGATACTTTGCGTTCGGATGCAAGCAATCTAAATGTCGGTGTTCTCCATCTTGTACCCACTTTGGAGGTGTTTCCATTATTGGCGGACCCCAAAACGTATGCAAAATCTTAAAACAGCATGGCTTGCTTTCTTGCTCTGATTTTTTTTGTTTAAATGCTTCATCTAGTGATCCTTGTGAGTAGAGGATTAGTTTCCCATAGAAATGGCTCGAAAGATGTAGATGACATCTTTAGAGGATTTCTGGATTTGTCATTCTGGTAATGATCTCTCAGTGAATTGTCACTTGTTCTCATTTGTTGCTTATTACCTTGGCAGTTAGGCATTAGAATCTTAAAGGTTCCTATAAAGTTCCTCTTTCTCTTATATTTTAAGTTGTTGAATCCAGTTTCTGTTACATTGCTGCTTTCTCTGTGCATCTCTCTCTCTCTCTCTCTCATTGTGAGGAAAAGAGATGATCCTTCATACACTCAACCTATTGGTAGAATCCAAACATTTGGAAGAAAAGAATGGAAAACTGGTTATAGTTTTGATTTATTTGGTGGTTAATGATATTTGTTGCCTTCACTTTTGTGCTTTCCTTTCCTTTGATTTTATTTTATTTTTTGCCATTGTAGACTTGTATTTACTCATGAGTGCAAAATGCTTGAATTTGCAAATATTTGTTGACTATTCTTATAGACCATTCAATTTGTCCGAAGAGTCTGTTATGAAATAGATCTCACCATGTTTTAGTCTAATGTTTATTGACTTCCTTTCCTACAGATATGAGCCCAACACTATAGATCTTTCTGATCACAGTGAGCTAGAGTGAGTCAATGGCTGTCAATTTGCTACTTATTTTATGATAGTTAGATCCAGTCGTGATTATAGATATTCCAAATATAATATTTCTCTTCTTATATTGGACATGCATTTCATCGTAGGTACTGGTTCACTGTGCTGTCAGAGCATTTGTCAGACCTTGTTGATAAGGTAAACTATCTCTCTCCTCATCACTCTATCTCTCAAATTTAAGCCATAACAAATGAATGAACTGTGAGGATCTTAATTAGACTTACCGATCAACAACAGTTATTAATGAAAATGTCTGAACAAACGAACTATATGATTTTAATCAAGTACTACAAGTGGACCAGCATTTCTAACACTCTCATCATGTAATCTTTAAACATTAGTTTCTTCAGAGCTTTCCGACATTAGAAGCTATCTCTTGCTATAAATCAGATAAAAAGATATATTTTCGTTTCAAAAAACTAATAATACGTTTCTGTTACCGTTTGAAGTTGAATGGCTTAGCTCCCCAGGGACCCTACTAGTTTTCATGAATTATATTATTAAATAAAATTTACGCATAAAATGTTTCTTGGAAGCTGAGTGCATGAAGAAGACATTCAAATTTGAAACGAAATATAAGAAGTGCATAAGACTTTAGCATTGGAATGTTGAAAGATAAGATTCCTAGTTTTCTTCTCTTTTCTAACTACTTTTCAGCAATCAGGCTGAGCATATGGCAGCCAACCAAATATTCTGAAGTCAAAGTCTTTTATTCCTTTCAATTTTTTGGTTGATATATTGTCAATGTGCCCCAATTTTTATTTTTATTTTTATTTTTTTGAATTCTTCATCTATTTGTTTGAAAATTTTAGTAGTTAAGAAAATCCTAAGATTATAACTGTGAGAACTTGACATAATTATACAGGCAGTAGCAAGTGAAGGTGGAACTGATGATGCTAAAAGGCGGGGTGATGCATTTGCTCGTGCATTTTCTGCCCACTTGGCAAGGTATCTACAAACTGATTAACAATTGTATTAATTGATCATCTAAAAGGATGACCTACATCATACTTGTGGTATCAGAAGCTGTGAAAGGGTAAGAAACTTGAATGTCAGGCTTATTGGATGACAGTACTTTGGTTTGAAAATTCTTAGGTTCAGTTGTTCTGGGGCCAGCAGTCATGTTTCCATGGCACTGCAATTTCCATGGTAGTACTGCTGGTGTTTGCTGTTTCTCAATTTGCTATAGCTATTTATTGAGCATGAGATCTTATTCCCCCACCCTCCCACATGTGCATGTGGCATGATGTTATGATCTTAGTTATACTTCTCAAATGTATGTCCTTGATCAGATTTGATGTCTTGCTTCAATAGAATCTGCTACTGTTGGGAAAAGGAGTGCCCAAATTGAGAAGGGAGATGGGAAGGGAAATTAATAATGGGACAATTTTGGACTTTGTCTTGATTATAAGCCTATAACTCTGTAGCCTGCATTTAAGGTTTCAATCTCCATTCTAGTGTATGCCTTCTGCAGTTATATTTACAGCATACTTGTTCTGTCACCAAATCTGAATTTGGGATAATTCTTCTCTGTATCGTTTAGCATTTATGAAAGTTGAGTTATCAGATTCATCCCAGCAGCATAAAGAAAAAGGCCTTTTGATGGGGCTGCAGCCTTCTGAGCAATTTCCAAATCCAAAGCAGTGTGACTCAAATAAGCTGACTTGTCTTGAATGTGTGATCACTTGTCTTTGATAATATTCACACTGCTACACAAGATTTGTGGACATTTGCATGGTGCAGATCTAACTCAACAACTTGTTTGACATTCTTCTAAGTCTTCTTGTGTGCGTTCCTCCCATCAGTTTTATTGCTCAACTTGAGTCAACGAATCCTCATTGAGGATGTTTGGGAATGACTACAGTTTTTTTTTTCATTTTGAGGTTTTAAAACTTACGCCTGCTACATAACAAAGGCTTTTTGCTTAAATGCTAACTTGTGAAGCTGTCCGTTAATGACTGGACAATGGTGAAATGCTTTTAGCAGTTGGCACCATGGGACTCTTTCTGTTGCTACCACTGACTGGAAGTCCGGAAAAGTAGATTTTGGACTCCTCCACAAATGAGTTTTGGTTATTCGCTGGTTCCAACTACAAGCTCCTTTTTTGTAAAATAGGTTGATGGAGGAGCCTGCTGCATATGGAAAATTGGGGCTGGCCAACCTTTTGGAACTAAGGGAAGAGTGCTTGAGGGAGTTCCATTTTGTTGATGCCTATCGAAGCATAAAACAAAGGTATCCATGTTTGGAGATAATTATTATTTGAATACAGTTTCTTTCTGCTTGTGATATCATGCTTAACCACATATAACTTGTGTCAAGGCACAAAGTGACATGCCTTTCAGCTTTATCTTGGTAGTTTAATGATCAGACTGGAGCCTCAATGCTGCTGACATGTACATACGTGTTGGTATTAACATCTATTTACTTTTATTTTTCTCTTCTTCTGTGGCATGTGATAGGGAAAATGAGGCGTCGCTTGCCGTTCTGCCTGGCCTACTAATGGAGCTTGATAGTATGAATGAGGTATTTGTAATTTTCATAATTGTCTTTTCCCACCCGCCCAACCACCCACCCCCACCATACCCAAAAAAAAGGCGGAAGAAGAAAAGCAAAAGTTGTAGTAGTATGGAAACCTATGCTGCATAGTGACCTTTCTTTAATCTAATCAAATTCAGATATCACTCCCCACGTCTTCAAAAGTACTAGAACTTTAAGTGTGAAAACCCATTGAATCTCGTTCTATGAAAGTTTTGTTGAAATTGGAGTGGACCCATTGCTGTACGTAACAAACAGAAATATGTTGCAGACATGCTCATTCAGCACTTTCTACCCCATTTTTTGGGGCCCCCTTTCCATTATTCTACTGATTGTCTGCAGCATTCCTTAATCTGCAGGAGACAAGGCTGCTTACGCTAATTGAAGGTGTTCTTGCTGCAAACATCTTTGATTGGGGATCCCGTGCCTGTGTTGATCTCTATCATAAAGGAACAATTATTGAGATATATAGAATGAGTCGCGACAAGATGCACAGACCTTGGCGGGTAGGTGAACTAAAAAGAAAATTCTTTTGAGAAAAATTACATTTAAAATGTAATATCTTTCCTACAAAGTAACTGTTGGATAGTAATTACAATGATTTTTGTTCATGTATTTCAGGTGGATGATTTTGACCTTTTTAGAGAGAGAATATTAGGATCTGGAGACAAGAGACCTCGTCCACATAAAAGAGCATTACTCTTTGTGGACAACTCAGGTGCTGACATTGTCCTGGGAATGCTTCCACTAGCACGGGAACTTCTCCGTCGAGGAACTGAAGTAAGTATTTTTTCAGCAGTGCTAATGAAATGGTTCTGAATCTTTTCAATTCAGGTTTGACTTGTTAGCAGCGACCCATCTAGGAATGCCTTTCCCCACTTTGTGAAGTCTGTTATGATAAAGTTTTCTTGGTAATTGTGAGAATGGGTCATGAAGATGTGAAGCCACATATTCACGAAACTACCCCCCCACCCCCCCAAAAAAAAAATTTAAGAAAAAAAAATTCCTTGAGGGGTAAGATGAAGAATAAGAAGCGCATATCGACCCATAAAGATGCATGCATTATGACGGATGAAAATTTTAAATGATATGATTGTTTTGTGATCAATTGCAAATCTAGCTGTTCAAATGATTGATGTTATTGCGTTACTGTTGTCAAAATCATATGCAGTTAATATCTTAGGATTGCATTACATCATGTTCCACTGTATAACATATTAGACATATTTTACTTTATCATATGAAATGAATAGTAATTATACAGTACACGGCTGTCACGATCCATGTTATCACTTCTTCGGGTTTGCCCAGTTGACTTGGGTGTCAGCCTGAAGCAAAGAAAATTCTTAGGACAAACTGTTTGTTTTGTAAGTAAAAGATTTATATAAATGGTATGAAGGAGTTACCACCATGTACAATCAGTGTGAGACCAAAAACCTATTCCTGGTATACATCATGATTATTCAAAAAGCTCAACAAAAATTGAAAAATTGATTCTTAGGACTAAACTTGTTAGCAACAAAACTTCTTTTTTGGGGGTTTTCCCGCAAAACAGAAATGTGAAAGGGCTTCAAGACCTCTTAGGACTAAACTGATGTGTTTAGTGCACTTTTTTTTTTTTTTTTCCTTTTCATTGTGACCAACATGCACTCAAGTCATAAGATTCCAGAAATCTCTTTCATGGTGCTCTTTCATTTTCTTGCACATGTTTCTGGATCCAAAGTGCAGTAATGTGAGGTTTGAATTTGAAGGTTTTAAGGCCCACCAATTTTGTTTGGCCATTTGATGTAAGTTCTATTTGTATTTTTTGCTTTCTAGTGCACTTTTCTTTTTCTTTATTTAATAAATGGTTCAACCTGGGCCCCAGAAAAAAAAAAAAAAGAAAAAGAAAAGGAAAAGAAAGGACTGGGTGAAGGGAATGGCAGATCTTACAGGGGACCATGGCACCATGTTGTGAAAATGCCAACAAGCCAAGGTTGCAATTAAGTAACTATCAAGGATTGAAGCTTTTGGTATGTCATTGAACTCAGTTTGGACATTTTCTTAACATATTTGTGGTGGATTAGGTAATCTTAGGAGCATAGACTAGAGTTAGCATGCTCAATTTTTTAGGTCTTGGGAGATGTAAGTGCTTAAAAAAAAAAAAAATTGTGACGGTGTTTATCATGTTATTGGTTATATAGTAATAGTGTACAATGCCTAGTTCTGCAAGATTTGTGCTTTTTGCGAGTTACCTTTTAGTTCTACCTGTTTTGAAGGATTAACAAAATGTAATGATAATGATTTGCTAAACATGGATTATAGGAAACTGATACATGTTGTGGTTTGAAAACTATGGTTGTTACTTTGTATGCTTAACCTTTTCTTAAACAGCTTTATCTCAATGCCTGCAACGTGTAAAGAGGGTATTTTTGCAGGTTGTTCTGGTTGCAAACTCACTCCCTGCGCTAAATGATGTTACTGCTATGGAGCTTCCTGATATTGTGGCCGAGGCTGCCAAGGTTTGTGTTGGACTATTTGCATAGACACTGACCAATCATTTTCTTCGCCTTGAATCCTGATATTGTGTTGTCCTGATGTAATCTAGTAGGAGACTCAGTAGCTGGAAATAACATGATATGTTGCCATTCTTTTTCTTCTTCTTTACATGTGGTGTGTTGTAGACATGTAGCTATTTTACTATCTATTAACTAACTGGCGAATAGTTTTATTAACATTTTATGCCTATTTGGAAGTTTTTATGTGATATCCATAAGTTGCACCAGAAGGCTGAAAGAAATTTGGATTAATTAGTGAACAAGTTTTCTGATCTATACCAATATTCAAGTTAATTAAGGTGTAAACATTGGTTGCCCTGTAACTACCTAACCATGTTGGGCATTTTTTGATGTTCCACTTCCATTATTTATGGCTTTGAGTTTCATTATACCTTTACACATTTCTGGAGGTTTGTTTGCCCATCAACACAAGAAACTCATTCCCTTGGTCCACAGCATTGTGACATTCTTCGCAGGGCTGCTGAAGCAGGAGGTCTACTGGTGGATGCAATGATTAACATCCAGGATGCTTCCAAAGAAAATTCCCCCTCAGTTCCTTTGATGGTTGTTGAGAATGGTTGTGGAAGTCCATGTATAGACTTGAGGCAGGTTAGCTCAGAGCTAGCTGCTGCTGCAAAAGATGCAGATTTGGTATGATGCTTTTTTCTTCTTCTAATGTTATAATTATTTTATTTATCCAAGTATTTTTTTTTCCCGTCTCTGTGTGTGCTTGCAGGGGGGTTGGGGAGGAAAGGTTTCCACCTTAACTTTTATGAATATATATGTCTATATAAAGGCATGTTAGGTTGATCATATGCCTTTTGGCTGTGCAGATCATCTTGGAGGGGATGGGTCGAGCTCTACATACCAACTTAATTGCTCGGTTTAAATGTGATGCTTTGAAGGTAACAATAGTCAACTGCTCTGTAATATTCTTGGAATGCAAGGATAGAAGGCAGTTGGTGATTTTATGTGTTCCTATCAATTGTATATAACAAATAATTGGTCGATTTTTAAAGTTTTGACCGTTTTAGGAGGTCTGGAAGGTAGATTTTTAAGGTTCTTTTAGACTCTTGTGTATAACATGAGCAATTCCTTTTGCAGCTTGCAATGGTGAAGAATCAGCGGTTGGCAGAAAAGTTGATTAAAGGAAACATATACGACTGTGTCTGCAAATATGAACCTGCTAGTTCAAAGCTGAAGTCTTCAAGTTTTTGATGAGTCAGCCTTGACGAAATCATTTCTGTCGGTCTTCGACTGAGATTGAGTGGGTAACATCTGGGATGGGAATGTGTAGATTAAAAATTTGGATTAACATTTTGTTGTTGTCTTCTCCATTTGTTTAGTAGGTGGATAGATTAAACAGATATCTAAGGGTCACAACAGAGCACCTCATCAGCCTCAACTTTACCTGATTTTGGAAGCATGCAAATTCTAGTTCTTCTGCGTACTGGAAGTGTAAATCAGAGAAACGCTGCATTTTATAATGCTTCCATTTTCAAGAATCGGGATAACGTTTTACATGAAACCGTATGGGAAGGGCTGCCAAATAAAAATGGATAGTGGACATTTCAGTGTTGCAATCGTCAGATTTTGTAACTATTTTGCAATTACAAATGCCGATGCTGTTTGGTCTACCAAGTTACCAATTCATTTGGACCATGTTTCTTCATTGTGTCCCCTAGATGCTTTAAAAACATCATGCAATTGCAGCTTTGTACCATTGTTACCAACATGTTGAACCTCAGCTTTTTAACATACTTGTCATGAAACTTTTAGTGGTAGGTTGAAACAGAATACAGCCGAAGGAGCAGAGTAGTCTTTCTGGATTTTTATAGCCAGAAGATTCAGAAACAACTGAAGCAAACTCGTCCAACTGGAAGAATCACAGCAAAAACAATCTGTAATTCACGCAATGCGGCATAGGATACATGCATTACCTACTAGAAGAATCAGAAGAATCACAGCCTCCTACCTCAAGAGATTCCATTAAAGAACAATTACAGACAGAAACAACTCTTAGAAAGATGGAGAAAACAAAATGGACGCGTATTGTTTGCTATGTATTTTCGAGAATGATTCTGTAATGGTTTCACTGAATAGATGTCTACAAAAATATTATACAAAGGCATTGAGAGCAGCAAGGGCATTTGGTATAGTGGTATGATTCTCGCTTTGGGTGCGAGAGGTCCCGAGTTCAATTCTCGGAATGCCCCTTGTGGTCGATCTCTTTGTGTATATATATCCCTTTTGTATATGTTTTTTCTCACTCTCCATTGGCTTTCTTTTGTTTATGCTTTTTTCATTTCCTCTCACCAATTTTCATTCTGCATTCCTTATCTTATTCTCTCTCTCTCTTTCTCTCTCTGATGGCCTCAACAATCATCACACTTTTCTCTTCATAGCAACCAGTGGAGGAGGCTCCCATGAGAAAATTATCATTAGTGAACATTTATTTATTGTGATTTGAATATTTCTAGACTCTCTAGCGTGAATGCTAAAATTATAGTACCTGTTTGAGGAGAAATTATTTAATATTTTTGGAGCGTCACGTGTTCTTACTTTTTCACTCGTATAGAGTGGGTTCCTTATTTATTAGGTGAGGTCAGGATACGTGTCGAAGAAGTAAGGACACATAGTGTTCTAGAAATATCGAATAATTTTTGTTGTCTGAGACTCTAAGAGTCATATTAGAAATACATTTTGTGAAGATTTCATGCACAATTAAGACATGCATTCTAATTTTGTTTTTTTTTTTTGTAAAATTTGTTGATGCATGATATTATCAAGCCTTGTTAAAGTAAAGCATTTTTTTCCTTTTTCCTAGCATTTCCGCTAGAGTAGCTTTGAACTAACTAACTACTACACCAAGAATCAATTGAAATGCACTTTGACAATGTATAATTTTCTAACCGTAATATTTTTTTTTCCCTTTCTTTGGGGTTCAATGGCAATGGGATCGATAGACAATAAGAATAGCAGCCTCCTCCTATCCTAGACTCCTAAACCTCCCACTTAAAACAGAAATTAGATTAGATCAAAGATCTTTGGAACAACTAGACTAAAAAATCAAGTGTCATAGTCGACGCTGTTACAATTGTATATGCTGTATACTGCACAACTCTAATTATGCATGATTAACCTCTATTAGGTTAGCATTTGTCTTTTTATTGTTAAAAACCATATGTTGAAGGAGAATACTATTCTTTCAAAAACATTCATATAAAAAATCTTATCAGAATTATGTGACAGTGACATTTTTATAGATAAGAATTAATGTGATGGGTGTTATGTTTTTAAGTAAACAGTTCTTATTTAATTATATTATTTTAGTGATGTATTTTGTATAAAATTTCTATTCTATTTCTATAAGATTACATACGTTGAATGGTCAATGACCAGTCCAAAAGAAACATTGATAGGAGAGTGTTCCAACTTCCAACCCATCTATTGTGTTATAAAAAAAACCCAACACCCATTACTAGTAATGTTTGAAAGTGATTGTGGAATGATGAAATATCTCATGAGTTCGAAACACCATGTAGTATGATGACGTGATTTGATTTATCAGTAAATAAGTGCCACTTAATATTTGTTGCATTTTTGTTCAAGCAATTTATAATGTAGAGATAATGAGATTAATCACTTTTCAAACTCCACGTCCAAATTTAGTACACCATGTATTGAGTTAACAAAGTTTACATAAAGTGTTCATTTTTATTAAAAGAATTTTGCTAGTATCAAAGCATGTCTGTTGATTAGCTACAATTGATAAGTCGAGCACTAGGCGTCGCCCGATGCTATTAGAATGAGAGCATACGACATCACTTGATGCGTGTTCTGAACTCATAGAATAATTTCTCCTTTGTAACCATTCACTCCCCTACTTCACTTCAGAAAGTGTGGTCACACTGAAAAGCCCAAAAAACCTTTTTAAATGCACACAAACAATACATAACCCTACCACAGAAACAAAAGAACTGTCTCTTTACATAGTATCCGTATCTATCTCTCTCCTATTAATAATTTTCTCGAGAAAAATTCCCACTTTCCCATCATTCCACTGCCTTACCCTTCTCATTCTGCAGATCTCTCGCGGTCTACGTCGGTCTCTCAGTCATCAGAAATGCAAAACCCTCGGATTTGTTTCCAGGTACTTAGATTTTTCGTTTGATTTCCATATCTGCATGTGTAATGCTAATGCTTTTGTTTTGGGTGGTTGTTGGTTTATATTGGTTTTTTTTTCTTAATTTTTTTCCATTTTTTCTACATGGGGTTGAATGGAATCTTTCTATGAATAGCAAACAACAAAGAAGTGTTTTTTTGTATTTATGTCTCTATTTCCTTTCTGTTTTAAAACAGCTATGAAGTCGACATGAGACTGTCAAAATTGGGAAATAAAAAGGTGAGACCTTTTTGGCACATTCTTGAAAATGGAGAACTTAAAAACTCTAGAAACCCCAGATGGAGGTGTTGTAATTTCCAAACTGGGACAAGCTGAAAACCAATGTGATAAAATCCTTGAAGAAGCAACTGGGTTGTCTAGTTTGAGCGAATATTGTTCTGGGTCACTTTTGGCTCCAGAGGTTTTGGTCGGAGCAAATGGCGGTGGGTTTAGTTTAGCTGTTAACAGGAATGAGGAAGTTGTAGTTGAGAAAACTGGGGTGGAAGGGGGCATGAAAGAAGGCAATCCATTACAGTTGAGTGAGGCTGATCCAGCTAGGAAGATAGAAGTTTCGGGAAATGAAATTTCTCTATTTGTGGAAGTTCATGGTGAAGCAGATCTTGGGGAAAAACATGTGTTGAGAGGGAGAAGTTCTGATCGAGAAAATGCAAACGGAGAGACCCCCATTGCCGAGGTTTCAGAGATTCATGACTTCATGCTTGGTGTGATGCAAAATGGCACCATAGTTGGGGAATCATCAGCAGGGAATGAAGCGCAGGAAGAGGGTGTTTGTAATCAAGAATGCGAGTTCTCTGTGGGTACTCTTGTATGGGTCAAAACTGAATCTCAATCTTGGTGGCCTGGACTGATTTTTGATCCTTCAAATGAACCAAAGGATGTTGTGAAGCCTGACCCGAGGGCCTGCCATCTAGTTAAATACTTTGGGAATGGTAGTTTTGTTTGGTGCTTGCCATCGGAGTTGAAGCCTCTCGTTGAGCACTTTGAACAGATGTCGGCGCAAAGCAACTCTAGGTGCTTCCTTGGTGCTGTGGAGAAAGCCGTGGATGAGTTTGGTCGGTGTGTAAAAATGAAGATGACTTGTTCTTGTATCTTGAAAGAAAATCAAACCATATTTGCTGCTAATGCTGGAACTAAGGAAGGAACTCTGATGCCGGAAGTTAAAACTTGTGAACTTGGTGAAAAATTCATGACTCAGTTTGAACCGGAAAATTTTCTCGCATTTCTCAAATACCTTGCGCGGGATGTTTCTATGCCTGGTATGCTTGAATTTGTTTCTACCCTGAATAACTTGACAGCCTTCCATCGTGCCATAGGGCATCAGCAACTGCCTATACATCAACTACTGGGAACAACTGATGTTGCAGATGGTGCTAAAGGTGGATTAAAAAAATCAGGAGTTTCAATGGATAATGTTTTGGAGAAGAAGGATGAAGACCTGGCTAAAGTTTCTGGGGCAGAGAGGGATAATGTGCTTGACAGGTGTGGTAGTGATTTTGCTGAAGAAGGAATAAGCTTAAGCTCCAGGAAGAGAGAGATAAACAAGGATTCTGAAGTTAGAAATGGAAGTGTTGAAGCTGCAGATATAGATATCTGCAAATTGGCTTCTACGCCTGCAGTGGAGTTGAACAAGCTCTCAATGTCTCCAATTACGACAGAGAACAAAGTATCCACCACAGAAAATGATGGAGGGAGTGAAGGGAAATTCGAGAAAGGCTATGAATCAAGGGAACGAAGGAGGAGCAAGTATTTGTCGCCTCCGTACATAAATGTAAGTCGGGGACGCAAAAACTCTCCCATTTCAGAACAAAATGAAACAGAGGATTGTAAGGGAGTTTCTCATGTAGGGCTAGGAAATAACAGCATTTCTGGCGAGTCTATGGGGTCCCTTCCTGTTAAGGGTAGTGGCAAGAAGTTACGGAAAAAGTGGTCCAGGAAAAGAAATTTTAAGCACAGTGCTTCTGGTATACAAGGGGGAATAAATGAATCTTCAGCAGAAATGCTCTCTGAACTCCATTTTGCTGCTCTAGATTGTCTTTATCCTATTGAAAGTAGATGTTTTGATTCAGTTGAGGAATTCTTTTCTGGATTCAGAAGATTGGTGTTTCATGACGAGTCTAACCATGAAATGCGGCTTCTTCAAATCACAACTCGAGGTGAGGTTCCAATGGATAAGGGAAAGGGAGTGATAGAAGTTTCTACAGAACCCTGGGGAGCTAAAACTTTTGTAGGCACATCGGATATGAATAAAAATGCTGATTATCAGGGCGCATTGTGGGAAGATCTGCAGGAGAGGATCCACCCTTTACCCAAGGTTACTTCCAAACGGACAAGGAGAAAGAAGAAGGAAGTAGCAAGTGTGGGTTCGAACACTAAACCTACTCCTGGCATTTCAGTTATAAATGGCAATCCTACAAATGGCTCTTTCACAATGAATTTCCAGGAGATGGGCTGTCTTGCACCAGATGGTGTATCAGTACCGAAGAAGAGAAAGAAGAAGGCAGTAAGAAATCCAGAGCTTTTGCAGGCTAAAGAAGCGGTGCCCTTGCCAGATTTGAATGGAAACTGTATTGCACCAAGCTCGGCAGTAGAAGATTCACAGGCAACCAGCCCAATCACACCCCAAGATAAACCTGAGCCGAAGAAGAGAAAAAGGAAGGAGGGAGCTTCTTTGTTGCGTTCTAGGACTAAAAGTATTTCTGGCTTAGCAGATGTGAATAGAAAGAATACTAAACTTGTCTCATTCTTAAAAGATGTGCAAGTGATGGGTCCTTGTTCAACCAAAGATATGGCTGAGCTAAATACCAGGGAGGGGTTGAAAGGAGCTGCTTCATTGTGTCTGAATGGTGAACTTAGCCAACCAGAAACTGATGGGTACAATGCCGAAAGGAGCTCATTTGTCAAAGTTCCATGGCAGATGGGCCTGCTCTCGCCTGGTTGTAAACCTGAGCCAAAGAAGAGAAAGAGAAAGGAGAAAGCGCCTCTGGACCAATTGAAAGCTAAAGTTACTTCTGCCATTCCAGATTTGAATGGAAATGCTGCTGAATCTAGCTTGCTGGCAAAAAATTCACCAGCAATGAACGGTACCATTCCTGCCAAAGGTAAACCCCAGCGCAAGAGGAGACAGAGAAATAAACCTGTTGCTGGAGAAGTTTTGGGGACTGCTCTTCTCTTAAAGTTTGCCCAGGGATTTCCAGTGCCTTCGAAAGAAGCTCTGGCTGCAACATTTTGTGGGTTCGGGCCATTGAAGGAATCAAAGACAGTGACTTTGAATGATTCTTCTAGTGCCCAGGTTGTGTTCATTAACAGTTCTGATGCTGGAGATGCCTTGCAGAGTTTGGAAAAGAGCAGCCCTTTCGGGCCGGCTCTAGTCAATTACCGTCTCCATCGTCTTCAAGCTTCTTCAAGGGCTTTGGAATCAGATACTAATCTGCACAGGCCTGTGGCCTTCCGGACAATGGATGGGTTCAACATCCCGGCAAAGCCTTATGGTTTGAAGCCTCACCCTGGAGAGGCACCTGACCTTTCCTATATAAAAAAGAATTTGGAGATGATGACATCAATGCTGGAGAAGGCTGGGGATAATCTCTCGCCGGAGACGAGAGCCAAA
Source organism: Euryodendron excelsum (assembly GCA_033060915.1). NCBI lineage: Eukaryota > Viridiplantae > Streptophyta > Magnoliopsida > Ericales > Pentaphylacaceae > Euryodendron > Euryodendron excelsum. The sequence continues at coordinate 28,360,447 of CM065394.1, read as the reverse complement.
TTGGAGACCGACGTAAAAGGCCTCCTGAAGAAGGTTAGGACCATGGTGGGCTCTTCTTCCTCCTCTTAGTTCAAAATGTAAAATATGGATCCTTCTATTTAGGTTGTTTACAAGGCTAGTAAAACTCTTTTCTAGACTTGGGTTAATTGCGAACCCTGTTTTGTTTCTTGTAGCAGCTGCTCTCTCTCTTTCTCTCTCCAAGATTTCATGTTAGAACTGAAAACCTTTTGTAGCTAATTGCATTTGGGAGAGCATAAGAAGCAATGATATGTAATTGGGGAGCTTCATGTGTCATTGCTATTTGCTACTACTTGCAATGAAGCCTGACAGCATTTTGCCTTTTTCATCTGTCTCGTAACTGCTTAGATTATTGGTGTATCTTGCCTCAATCCCTGAAACTTTCGATTATGCTACAGAGATGTAACCGTGTGTTACTCAACTCGTGTATCTGCCTAGATTTGTAATGAAACCGCGAGACCCTGCAACTGAATCAAGCAGTGGATTTCTAGTCATTTGATAGATTGATATTTAGAAGATTTAGAGAAGAAATAGGATACTAACTATCCAATGTGAGCTTGTGATATATGGTAAATATCTTATAACCAATCAAGTAGTAGTTTCAGCTTTTACTCAGCTTGGTTTGTCTAGAAATTTTTTTTTTTTTGGAGCACATGGTTGTCTCGGTTTGGTTCACTAGTTCGAGCCCCTTCCACTTCTTCTATCCTCTAGGTTGTACTTGGTTCTCTCATTCCCTCTTTTCCTAAGTAGGCGTAGACTTAAAAAGCACGGATATAGAGACGGATACCGATATCATGAAACATGATAGTTTTTAAAAATTAAGGACACAGATACGGCAAGGGTACAACCAAAAAAAAAATATATATATATATTTTATACATTTTTATGTGTAACGTTACATCCAAAGGTTATCAAAAGTATCATAAATGTTTTAATAAGTGTACTGGATGTGTTCAATACCTGTCCTTGCATGTTTTAGACATGTCCATTAAAAAATAAATAAATAAAAATTCAAGACACTCTAATTGGTGAGTCTGACATGTATACAGGCGCGTTTGAAGAGTATGTGTCCGACAGGTGTTGGACATACACAGGGCACCCTAAACACGGACACGTCATCCTAAATAGAGTGGCTGTGCTTCCTAGGTGTAAACATATATTATTTCTTGTAATTTCTAATTTTTTTTATTATTTTCTTGGTTTGGTTATGGATTTGGTGAGAGAGGGAAAATAAATAAATTGCAAAAGAAGTCATGACTTGGTTTGGTTAACAATGAAGTTTGCAATGGTCATTTTTAATGTTCACCAAAAATTTATTTGACAGACATATTAGAAGATCAGGAATACATAATTATTCCGGGTGTGAGCCATAGCACAGAGACCCTCAGTTAGTTGTAGAAATGAAACAGTTTTCGTTAGGGAAGCTTTAAGCGATAGGACAAGTAGTTGTAGAAACTCCGTGCTTTGTTGCTGGCTTTCATAGAATATAAAAGAGGTCGCTTTCTACTTTGTGCCTGCCTTCCACTTGGGTAGGACGGTAGTTCTACGAGTCAGTAGCGGTAACAGGTCTTTTAGTGCACTTGTGGAAGGCAACTCTGTTTAGCTAGAGGAAAGAAATCCCTATAGGCAATATCAACTATTGCAAGCGATCAAGGAATCTGGATGCTAGGATTCATGGGAAGCATTGGAGTTGCAACAAGTTTGGAAGCAGAAACATGGGCTATCTTCAGAGGCTTAACAATCATCAGAGACAAGAACTGATGGGGAATTACTATTGAGACTGATTCAGAATCTTCTGTTAATCTTATAAGGGATTCTCTTGGCACAAATCATACTCATAGAGCCCTGATAGAAGACTGCAAGCTCCTTGCCAACAGATATGGCTGCATCATCAAACACACGCTCTAGGAGGAAAATTTCTGTGCCGACGTCCTAGCCAATACAGGAGTCAAATAGAGGCGAAAGCTTTGTTGTTTTGGATAGTCCGCCATCGGGGCTATATTCCCCTCTTGAAGCTGATCTGTCAGGAACCTTATTTCCCAGACTAGCATATAGCATAATGTTTGTGGTGTGGTGGCCCTGTACAAGGCCCTGTACGAGTTTAAAGGAGTAGTGTGTCAAAAGTTTGAACACTAGGTAGCTATAATACTAAATAACTATAATATTTTATAAAAGCTATTTATAACCACCTCATATTCAACATTTTTGTATAACCACAACATAAGGGGTAGCTTAGTGCTCGGCTTGTTGGTGGCACTGAGGTTGAAGGACTAGGCAGCGAAAGGCCTGACTTATTGTAGCGAAAAAACGAAAAAAAAAATTTGTTGCAAGTTTGCTGCCTTCACAAAATTGACAATGAGGCTACAAAAAACAGAGCCTTGGACACTCCAATCTCCCTCTCACATGGGCAGAGTGCCATAGGCTTTTTTCTGGGTTCATTATCTAAACTTGTGTTTGGTTGGCCCAAAGTCTAGTTGGACCATGGCCTACGTATTGAGTGAAAGTGGGCTGGTCTTGGTGTTAGGGTTACGCTTCCTTCCAGTAGTTTGATTAAATGGCTTACTATAAAAGTATTTGTAGCCACAAATTTAGACCAAAACGAAAAAGAAAAAGAACTTGCAGCCAATTTTTCTTTCGCACCAAACAAATTATTTGAATATGCTATAGGCTGTGGATGAAGAAAAAGATAATACCATAGGAAAAAAGTATCAGTTTTTGAAATCTCACAATTTATAACAAATTTATGTTACTAAAAACACTAGATGTCATAATTTAATATGAATCATTACTAAATAATTGGGACTATTTGGTTACTGAACATTTTTTTCAATACGATGGCTAATGAGATCCATCAATACAAAAAAAATCAATCCTAGATTAAACCTTGCTTGGGCAAGGATATTAACAATCAGCTCAATCAGCCTTGCTGCACCGTCAACAGGGTTTGTTGTGGTTTATTGGAAAGGAAAAACCATTAATGGGCTAGCTAAAGGCATGCTCGTCGTGAAGGGAGGTATTGTGCCTCATCTTTTTTTTTTTTCCCTCTCACTAATTAACAAGATTCATTTAAATGAAGATTTCAACTAACTAGCCATTCTCTCCTTCCTTAATTCTAGTTTTTTATTTTATTTTTTATTATAGGATGTTTAGGCCTTCGATCGAATACTCTCTTGAGCTCGTGCATTCTTCGGACAGGTTTTGGTAGTGTCGGTGTCTTTTGTGCTATAATTGTTTTGGTTATGCTTTATCCTTGTTTAGTGAGCTCTCTATAAATGAAGATTTCACTAGTTATCCAAAATTGAAAACCAAAGATGTCAACTGACTTAATTGCTATTTGCTCTATTGACTTGGAATTCACATTTTTCATTTTAGCTTTGAGCAAGATCTTTCAAATCGTCACTCATTTCAGTTTGTTTTCCAAAAAAGAAAAAAAAGAAGAAGAAGCAAACATCAGAGCAATTCATTGACCTCCTCCTCCCCCGGAGAGAGAGAGAGAGAGAGAGAGTTATGTTCTAAACCCATAATAGAAACTGCTCAAGTGTACAAAATTTCAATGGTAACGTTGTATCGGTTATTTTTACTCAAATTTAAATTTTATAAAGAGAGATCCATCGAATACAAGAATGGTAAAAATCACAATTACAGTAATGTATATCTAAAAACAAAAGTGTACGTCACTTGCAATGGCGCAATCATCGAGAAAATTGAAGTGGAAACATATTCTGATAGAGCTATGAAGCTAATTCAAGGAGGCAATGTGCACAACCTGACCTTCAAATCACTGGTGGATGATGCAAGATTCATCTTCGAAAGATGCAACTGTACCATGAAGCACATATTGAGGGAAGGAAATAGATCATACTGATCCTTTTTGTATATTTAGAAGATCACCTTGATCAAGTTGGACTACTTTTAGTAGAAATTATATAGCTAGAGACTAGTTTGTTGCTTTATTATAATTCCGAAGCAACCAAAAAAAAAAGAAATCTAAAAGAAAAGTGCACGTTACTTGCAATGGCACAATCCTCGAGAGAATTTTGCTTTCTATGAGAAGTTCTCTTTTATCTTCTTTCTTGTCTCACCACGCCAAGACTATATAACATATTAGCAGTAACTAGCTAGCTAGTTCAACAAACAAACGCAGAGACATCAGCACACAAAAGAAGCACATTTTCTATGGAAGTAAAAAAGCAGTACCGTTATATCTTCCTCGATATCTTAACAAAATCCTGATACTTTGAATGTCTTCGATCCACCGAAGATACACCAAGTAGACATAAAATATAATAAGATTGGAACAACACCAAAATAAAGTAAAGATCGAGGATGGAGAGAGACCAATCCTAAGGTACTAAAGCAGCCATTTTTGGACTCTCACATTCCCCATTCACACTCCTGCAATGCTGGTTAAGTTAATTAAAGAAAAAGAAAAAAAAAAAACCTTCACAGAAAGAAACATTAAAAACCTTTCCATCAAAGGCACATATATAGATACTCAGATATGTCTAGACTATAATGAGGTTCCTTCGTCCACAGCCGTTGATGGCGCCAGCCTGCAATTCTGCACCATTGATCACAGAGAGAGGTGCTTAAATTAGTTCAGACCTAATGGGTTTGTTGTGGAGGGTCCGTAGCCGTTCATCAAGCCGGTCCATGATCCCAGGCTATTGAGATACCCAGCATCAGAACCACCCTGATCTTGCCACTCAAGGGTCAAAAGCTTGGCGTTTGGCTTCACATCTGGTGGAGTTTGATCTTCATTTCCTTCATATGGAAGCATTAGCCTCTGGCAAGGATCCATGAAAGGCCCGGTCCCACTGTTTCCATCAATGGACATTCCAAAAGGAGAGCAAAGCCCATGAAAATTGGGTCCCAACCCATGGCCCATTTCACCAAACCCAGCACCCATCATACCCAAGTCACCATTAATCCCCATAAAATCATGGTTTCTTGAAGTCCCAACTAAATTAGTCTCCATGAAATCAATGGGCCTAGGGTTTTCAAGCATGGCATTGTACTTGCTCTCCATGAAACAAGAGTTTCCAAGTCCCCCATTGCTCCCAAGATAGTTAGTGAGGTGAGAGAGTTGCACCTCCGGGAACGAAAGCTGCAGATCGGTTGGATTGTGAGACGACGATCCGGGGTTTTGGGTGTTGATCGGTTGCTGCTGATCGTTTGATTTCTTGGAAGAAGAAACCTTCTTGTTCTTTCTACATCCGCCGCCGACGGGGATGTTCCTGAGGGTCCCACCTTTAGTCCAGTACCTCCTACAAGTCTTGCAGAAGTACCTTGGCTGAGTGAGGCTGTAATTGTTGTAGTAGCAGAATTTGGTGTGGGTTGAGTCACACCTTGGGCACTTGAGGGCTTGGTCATGGGGAGGCCTGAGCCTCCTCTCCATCAAGGGTCTTGAGCAGGTCAGCATTTCCCCAGATGGTGAAGAAGAGTCCATTCCAGACTGGTCCTCTTGAATCATGCCCTGACATAAATGCAAAATTGGTAAGAATTGTCATCTCAATAATGCAAGGAGGATTAGACATTCCTTGTCCTTATCAGAATGTCCTTCAGCTAAAAACTCTAAAAAAATAGTTAACCAATTAAGTGTACTACTGCTACTTAAAACTTTCGATTTTCTATATAATTAGCTTCCAAATTTAGTGAAACTTGTAGTTCTATTCTTTCATCAACTTTTTGTTTGTCTCTCACAAAATCTAGTGTAAATGGACTGTATGAGAATAAGAGTCAGTCTACTTCATTAGCATTTGCTATAATACCTACATGGCTAGCTCTTATATATATATATATACATATACGCTTTTAATTAGTAGCTTTGACATAATCCTTAGGAAAAAAATGATGATGATAATGAGGGAGGATAAAGTGAAACATTAAGTGGAGAATGGTGCATGCCATTACCTGTAGCCAATCTGATGAATCCATGCAAACTTGCAGAGAAGTAAGTCCCATTCAACAAACTTAACTATGGAAGCTAGCAATGTGGCCAATCCTTTTAAGAACACTGCATTTCACTCCTTGAGAGAGAGACAGAGAGAGAGAGAGAGATTTGGTTTCTGCGGGTTGGGGAGGGGAGGGGATGAGTGACTTGTGAATATGAAGGAAGAAAAAGGCGGTGGTGGTGGGAGCAGCTAAGCTAGCTCTTGCATGCTAGCGTCGGTGGCAAATTAAGTGGGCCACCACACTGTCTGGCTATTGTCTCAAGTCTTAGCTCAGCTTCACTATATAGCATGACTTTTGACCAACGGCCCTGATTCAATCACAATTCGTTCTTCCCAAATTTGTTTGGGACAAGCAGAGCCGTCGATGATGCCCCATGGGGTGTGGGATTTTCTACTGTCAGAAATCACGGCGTGGTATTCAGAGAACTCTTGTCTGACGTGACAGAAGTGAGAGAATATTTTGGTCCTCTCGATAAAGAACAATACAGAATAAAACAATGAGCAAAACCGAAAGAACACTACACTTGTGGACCCCCTCTCTCTCTCTCGCTAGAACTTAACTATCTACAACATGGACCCCACTAGCTCGCCTCCTGCAAGCAAGGTATAAATTCCCTCTTCTCACGTGGCTCCTCTTCTGTTGAACACGTGCATACTTCTTCATATATCCGATACTGAAATCGTATATACATATATATATATATATATTAATAATATAGCATTACCTTTTTTACAGTCACAATAACTAGAGTTTCAACTCGGATTAGGTGTTGCCTGTTGAACTTGAACCTAGCTACCCTTTATAACTCTGGAAATAGTCCCTCCATTATGTGAGTCGGTACATTTTCATAAAGTGTTTGTGGTAATTTTCTGGTTTTCCTAACTTCATGATAGAAGAATGAGATGATTGTAATTTGTAACAAATCTTGGAGAGAGAGAGAAAGAGAGAGAGAGAGAGAGTTAAACACAGTTTCATACTTTAATCGGATTTCTAGCAAAGCCCTTTTTGCTGAGTACACATTCTATTCATCGTCCTTCTTGGCATTCCCTCCGTCATCACACTCGGGTCTACCTACAAGGTTTGGTTTTCAAATTTCAATATGTAGCATCATAAAACACAAAATGAACTTTAGATAGCTTATGGAACACGATTGAGCCAACACAATTAGAAAATAAGACCATCCTTCGGTGAACAAAAAAGCTAACTTAGTGGAGAAAGGGACGAAATGTAAATTGAGATGTTTCGGATTCGAAACTTTACAATCTTCTTGGGGTCAAGTCGCGAGAGATTAATTTTTCATAAATCTCATAATTTGGTATAGAGCACCTGTCTTTGACTAAATCAGAAAAATTAGTCAAAATTTACGTAAATTATCGCCGACACTCTTGACGATTTTGCCACTAGTAAGAGAGGGGACCATGCATCATTATTCCTTCAAACAATTGTATTGGGTCCATGTCTCAGTTGCTCATTTGTAAGACGAGTGAAGCAAAGAATTTTGTTCTTTCATCCTCTCCCTTCAACCCTATATAAGAAAAGATATAGCTTAGACAGTCTTGATAGAAGGACAAACATATATATGCATAAGTACATTGTATTGTTGCCCCATGTATGCATGCAACATTTTTCCTAGCTTACATGCTAAACACCAACCATGCAGCGTCAGTGCTTTTAAAAAGCAAACCTACTTCTTTTCCGATCGATCTTGTCCAGCTGAATACAAAATCGCTTTAAGACCCTATCTTGTTGGATAACTAAACAAAACATGTAAGTGGAAAATCTTGAGCTTCAAGCTAGCTATCTCGATGTTGCTTTTGAATTTTCTCCTCTTCATTTGTTTGAACTTTAGAGAACAACCAACAAATTAACTATTCAAAAGTTGATTTTGTGATAGAACTTAAAAATCAATTACATTATGCTTCTCTTCCTTTTGGGTAAGAATGTTACTCCTTTTTTTAATGGTGTGTAGGAAGCTCTTTAGGGTAAGACCCTTACCTACTCCTAGAGATAAACGAGTAAAATATCTGAAAAGCTGACAAACACTAACAATCCATCAAGTAAAACATGAATTGTCTAAATGGACAGTTGTTTTCAGAGTTAAGTCGCCCACGTAAGAATGTTACTAGTTTAGGAAGACAAGTGATTAGACAATTACTAGAATAATGACAAAATATTTAGCTTGTCAAAACTGTGTCTGATAACATGGAATCAATGCCTAATGTAGCTTTCCATTCCAATTTCGAAATGCAGATTCTATGCCGCCAATGGAACTCTCAAAGGTTCATAACACGAAGGCCTGAAACTTACAAAGACAATTCTAGGTCCATATCATATTGAACCTAAGCATCGTGGCAATTGCATGTCGGTTCAAATTTCAAACTTCGAGGGTTGTCTTTGAAATGAGATCACTAGAGAATATGATCAAACGGTCCAAACTCAAGCATCACTATGATCATGTGGTCCACCTCATGATGATTGTGAAAAGCTAACCCACCTCGTAATGTGTGCAGTCAAAGTGATTCTATTGAGCCAAAGCTCATTCCCAAAAGGGTACGTAGGGGCGCACCATAAGTTTCCATCGATCTCAAACGTCTAGCCCACTTGTTATGGCAATGATTCAATCATATGAAATCATACCCTATCACTGCAACTTGTTTCTGGGGGACCATGTGATATGATAATGTATTTGGCCTCAAAAGTTTGGAATTATATTTGCCGTCAATATAAATGATCATTTGATCGTTTAATCATTTGATTGGTAATCATCTAACAGCTTGGGGCCAGCCTCCATCGAGCGCGTGGTTATTAACTATTTTTTTAAAAGTGTTCACATCGATCTCGTCTAGATTTACCGTGCATATAAATTATATAAATTTAAATAATTATTTAAAGATGAAGACGAATGGAACTTAAACTTTCATATTTAACATGAAACCAATATTTAACATGAAACCAATTGACTGCTGGATCACCTCTTATTGACTGTTGGACCAACCCTTATCGTTAAAGCATTGCTAATTCAATTGGAGGAGTTTGCAGTATACATGGGTATTGCACCTCATAAGATAATCTAGCTCCATTTCTTGGTTCATTATACTCTTCATTGTGTTTGGGTGATAGCGTTTGCTGCGCTCTTACCATTGGTTTTGTGAAAATCAAACTTTGTTAAAATTCATAATTTTTTCCAATTTTCAAGTGGGATGTTATTTTTCAGTTTTGAATTCCTCAACACCTCCGTAGGCAGAGACAAAATTATATGTGGATAGTGGAGGCCATGGCCTCTCTTACTTTGACAAAATTGTATTTATGTCCTATAGAATTTGAATATTTATAATACAACAGTATATATATTCCCTCCCCCCCCACCCAACCAAAAAAAAAACAAAAAAATTGCAACGTTTTCCTTTGACCTTGTAAAATTCATAAATTTTTACCTTAGTCTCCTACAAATTCAAAAAAATCTTACTTCAACCTTATAAAATTCAAGAAAATCAAGGGCCTTTAATGAAATCCAAATTTTTTTTTACCTTGGCCTTTAATGGTCCCCTCTCAACATAATTTCTGATTTCGTCCGTGTCTATAGGGTAAAGAAAGCTATATATTGAATTTCGTATGCACTCGGCGAATATCAAATTATATATATATAAACGCTTTCTTAAGCCAATAGGTGGCTGGGTCTCACTTTAAGCGTGAAGTCTCAAATTTGATTATCTTTTTATCCTCTATGGTTTGTTATCATTCATTTACATTAATTTGTGTGGAGAGTAGCCCTGTATATGCTATCACGCCCTTCCACTAAGGTGTGGAATAACGATTCTCCAGGCAATTGCATCGCGATGTCAATGCGCATGCGCAAGAGAGCTCCATCCAGCGGCGAACGGGGGCGCAGGGTTGTCGCAAGCAAGTAGCAAACAAGAAACAATATTATTCTCACAATCTCCCTCGTCAAACTCTATGGATATTGGGCGAATCCAAGGGGTCGGTGGAGACAGGATCTCATGCCTACACCCACCATTTTTGTAACCTTGTTCATGCTCTTTTGACTTCCAGTGCTCCTGTTAATTTGTTACATGTATTTGCTGATTGACCATGCAATCTCTCTCTGTGGCAGAATATTGAGGCGATATGTCACAACATCGGCATTATCAGTATGAGATATTGCCAACATTGAGAAACACCAATTTAATAAACCTAAGGGGTTGACCTCATGGTCAAGGACTCAAGGCCTAGAGTCTACTTCTTTTAATGTTTCAAATTCAAAACTTCTTAAGTGCTATTAATTTTTTAGGACTACCCTTAATGTCTTTGGCCCGATAATTATGTGATTTATGTAGGCCCGATAATTATGTGATTTATGTAAAACGAGTGGACTACACAATTTTTGAGATTAGTCGAAATGCACGTAAGCTAATTAGAACACCCCTTTAGTAAAAAAAAAAAAAAAAAAGCATCATTTGAATACATAATAGACCAATTTACATGTTATGAGTTATTAGAGGTAAAGTCATATATTCCACTAATATGTTTGTAAGTCTATGAATATGGGCTCACCTTCCATTGAGGGCCTGCTGGGCATAAACCAAATTGATCAACATTCCTTTTCAAGAAGCAATGAGTCTCGTCCAACCGGTCTCATATAATTAATATCTGGCTTGATATGACACTCGCACCACGGCTCTGAAAATAAAATAAAACGTGATTTGAGCCTAATTAGGATTAATTACACTAAAATCTCTTCAACTATGGTTCATTTTTTTACCCGCTCATCTACAAAAGCTTGTGCTTACACCCTTGACATCTTTCTTGTATGCCAATTTTGTTCATCTGTTAATTATCTGTTAGGAAAATTGATGAAATTTAGTCATGTGGCATGATCAATCAATTTTATTTTATTTCCAAAATAATCTTCTCCTCTCTATACAAATTATATACCCAATATGTAAACACCTAATCTATCCCTCTCTTTCTTGATAATTTGTAGATCCACCAAAATTTTTAGAACACTAACGTTACTTGACAGGGAAAAAAGAGATTATGATGGAAAAGAAAGGGCTGCGCAACAGTGAGCACTTAGGTGGGCCCGAGGTTGGTCAAAGTCTAACAAAAATTACGCATTGCTTCCAACAAGTAATGGTCTGAGGTTATAAATGTAATTTTACTATTTTCTTTAGTGGCGTTAAATTATACAAGATTTTTGATACATTAGGGGTGTAAATGTAAGCTTTTATTGATGAGGTGGTAAAGTAAAAATGACCTATGAAGGGATCTTGGTGTAATTAACCTGCCCAATTATGTAGAGTTGAATCAGTAGCCCTTTTGTGGAAACATTTAAGAAGATTTGGGACGGCCACCTCCGTACACACATGCATCATAGATATCCTCCTATGAGCTCAGAAGTTTTTCATTCTTTACTCTCATTTTTTCTCTACTTAGGATTACCTCAACTCTAATAACGGACTCAGGAATTTTTTTAATGAAGGTAAAAAATACTCTTGAACTATTATTTATTAGTAAAATAATAAATTTCAAAAAATGAAAAGATACTATAACATTTAAAATTCTACATATCAGTAACAAATATTTCTTATACAAAACAATGTTCACATTAATATAAAAAACTACAATAATCATGTTTCTTACACAAAACAATGTTAACATTAATATGAAAAATTACAACAATCCCCTTTGTTGTTTCATATTTTGAAATCTTTGCAAAATAACTTCATTGTCTATTGTGTGGAATATGTCTCTTCCAATGTATGTCAAAAAGTCATTATTCATTCACTCATCTTTCATGAAATTATGGAGTGAAGTCTTGATAATATTCATAGCAGAAAAAGTTCTCTTAACAGATGCAGTTGCAATTGGTAAGATTAGTGCCAACTTCACAAGCAAATAGACCAATGGATAGACAATGTCCTTCTTTGTTTCAACTAATTTTTGAGCAAGGCCATTAATCCCTATCACTTCAGAAAACTGATCATTAAAGCTTACATCTAGAACGTAGGTCTGAAGTTTATTATCAAGCATCATAAGCTGCAATGGAGAAAAATTAGAAGGATAAAACTCAACATACCAAAACAACTTTCTCTTATCAAAGGAAGAGAATGTATAACTTGGATCAAGAGATGCCATACATAATAACAACTCTATACTCACCTCATTAAAGCGGTTACTCAACTCTTGAAGTTGCATATCTACTACCGTATAAAACAATTCAACATGATAATGGTGAAGATGTGTGGTTTCTTGAGTATTGCGATGTGATCTTCCTCGAACTACAAACAAGTCACCCATGTTTGGGATGATTATCTTATATTTATCATAAAACAAAGACACTTCATTCATCAAATATTCCCATCCCTTATCTCTCAATTTCTGTAGACGTTCCTTGGATACCTCAACAAGCTAATTTATAATATCTTGATATTTCTTTTGTAATGCTTGTGATAACTCATTTGAAATTCCCAAGACAGTCTTCATTAAGTGCAACTGGAATGCAAATTCAACAAATTGGACGGCATCTAATAGATCACTTGCTTCAGCTCTTTATCCTGAAAGTGCGTTATTCGTTTCAACAATCTCAAGGACATCAATTACTGAGGAGAATAATAGAACCACACTTAAAAGCGTAGTATAATGTGAACTTCAACGTGTGTTTTATACTATTTTCAATGTTGCTTCTTGATTCAAACCTTACCCAGTTATAATTTCACCAATAAAAATTTCTTTACTAACATTTTCAAATGGTCTCTCTCGAAGAATGTCCTTACATTTATATGAGGCCCCCACAGTATTTGATACACTTGTAACTAAGTTAAAGAATGAACCACTCTTTTTGTATTTTTTGACAATTGCTACAAGTGTCAATTGAAGTTGATGAACATAGTCAAACTTTTTATACTATTGAACTCATCTGCTAGCTCCATCATAACCTTAAATGCGCAAACTTGAAACGCTCAATCCATGTTTGGCAAAAAGAGACTCAATAGATTCCTTAAGTGACAAAGAAGTACTATCACAAACATGTACAATGCCAAGAAACAGTTCAGTGATCCACCCTTTCTTGTTTATGTAACATAACATGACGGTCATTTGTTCTTTTACTAATATGTCATGGGATTCATCAACTAAGATAGAGAATATCTCATCTCCATCATCTCGTAGGATAGCATTTGTGGTCTCAATGTCATTGCATTCACAATATCTTTTTGAATTGTGGGTGCTACCATTTTCAGGTTTTTAGGAGCATTTTTTAATACAACTTTCTTGACGTCCTCATTGTGGTCGGCAACAAAGTGGAGAAGTTCAAGAAAGCTTCCTTGATTTGTGGATTCCTTAGATTCATCATGACCATAGAAATCCAATCGTTAACATAAAAGAAACCTAATACAATCAACTGATGCAGTCAAACTAGTACTGTCACGACTCCAAATCCACCTTGTGTGTATTAAGAATCATAACAGACCAGTAACTTAGCTATCCAAGGCCAAACTAAACTAAAAGACTAATCAACTACATTTGCTATAATGTGGAAGCATGATTCACTATTTTATTTATTAGTAAACATAAAGTAAATACCTAAATCACAATCGTCACGTAGTTTTATTACATAACTACAGTCTTAACACAAATCTAGGGAAATCTACTAGTTCAAACTTATCATAAATCGAAATATAACTTGAGTCTTCATGACATTCACAGATAGGTAGCTTGGCCAATAACTTTCCAAACTTAAGCTCTCAATATTGGTTACCTGAAAATGCTTAAAAAAAGTATGAGCAACAAGTCCAATAAATAATAGAATAATTAAAGCATCAAAATATACTATAGACTTGATTTACATACGACATAAGTACCATTTGCATAAGATCTTGAAATAAGTAAAAGAGATATTCATAGACTAAACTTAAGCATACCTTTCAAAAGATGCTAATTTAGTTTTATACTTGCAAAAGCATCTAAATATCAACATTATATCTATAATTCATAATATACTCATGATTTCGGCTAAACGAAAAAATTCGTAACAAAATATATGCACTAGTGATGTATAACAGAATGATAAAAAGTTGTGAGGAACGTCTTCTTAATCATATCAAGCTTTCGGCTTATTTTAAGTCCCCTTGATGTAGGACCTTCAAGTATGACACATATATCTTTCAAATCTTATTCATTGTATACAAAACTTAATGCATGAATTTTCTTGATAGAATAATTTGTTGTTGTAGACAAACTCTACAAACTGCAAGTGAACTTCCCAATTTCCTTAGAAATCGAGAATATAAAGTCGTAACATCTCTTCTAAAATCTAAATTGTTCTTTCCGATTGTCCCTCAGTTTAAGGATGATATGTTGTGCTGAATTTCAACTCCATCCCCATAACACTCTGCAAACTCCTCCAAAATCTAGATACAAATCTAGGATCTTTGTCTGACACAATGGACACAGGTACTTCGTGCAAATAAATAATCTTACCAACATAAATGGAAGCAAGTCTCGTTAAAGTGTACATAGTTTTCACTGCTAAGAAGTGAGTAGATTTCGTGAACTTGTCAACAATAACCCAAACGACGTTACAATATCGAGGGGATTGTGGTAATCTCGTGAGGAAGTCCATTGTAATGTGCACTCATTTTCATTCTAGTATTGGGAGAGATTGCAATGTTCCAACTGGTCTTTGATGTTCAATTTTCACTTGTTGACAATGAAGGCCACGTGAAACGAACTCAATTATCTTTTTCTTCGTTTTTGATCACCAGAAAGATCCTTTGAGATCTCTATACATCTTGGTATCGCCTAGATGAATTGTGAATTTGGAGTTGTATGCTTTTCCTAAAACTTGCTCTTTAACTTTCGGCACATTGGGAACGCATATTTGATCTCTAAATTTGAGTACTCCATCTTGCATTATAAAATCGGGTTTTGGACTCACATTCATGCCATCACATATCTTCTTTAAATAAGGATCCTCGTGTTGACGTAGCTTCACAAACAAAATGGGTTGAGCAATCAAAACGGAGAGTATACCATGTGAATTTGGTGATACAACCTCCACCTCTAATGCTCTTTGTTGTGTAGTGATCAAGGATGAAACGTTTATAGTAGTCCTTCTACTCAAAGTATCGGCCACTACATTAGCTTTACCCGAATGATGTTGGATCAACACGTCAAAATCTTTTATTAGCTCTAGCCATTTTCTTTGATGCATGTTTAACTCCTTTTGATTGAAAAAGTACTTCAAACTTTTATGGTTTGTGTAGAGTCGCAAGTGACTCCGTACAAGTAATGATGCAATAATGACTCCGTACAAGTAATGATGCAATATAATTACAAGTAATGATGTAATGACTCCGTACACCACCGCAGCTAGTTCAAGATTATGGGTGGGATAACTTTTCTCATGTGGTCTCAACTGTCTGGAGGCATATACAATAACTCTGCCTTTTTGCATTAATACATATCCCAAGCCTCGGTGCAAAGCATCGCTGTAAATGATAAAGCCTTCAGTTTCAGACGAAAGAGTTAAAATGGGTGCGGCCACAAACCCATTCTTCAAATTTTGGAAACTTTGCTCCCTTTCTTTAGTCCATTCGAACAGAGCATTCTTTTGAGTTAGTTGAGTCAAGGGAGTAGCAAACTTTGAGAAGTCCTTTACAAATTTCTGGTGGTACCCAATTAAACCTAAGAAACTACGAACCTCTATTACATTGGTTGGTCTTTGCCACTCCACAATTGTTTCGATCTTGGAGGGGTCAACCGATACTCCCTCCTTGTTGATGATGTGCCCCAAAAAGGATATGCTTGATAATCAAAATTAACATTTCTTCAATTGGCATAAAGTTATTTGTCTCTTAGAATTTGAAGAGTGATCTTCAAATATTATTTATGATTTGCAATGCTCTTAGAATACACAAGGATATCATCAATAAACTCAATAATAAATTCGTCCAAGTGCAATTTGAAGACTTGATTCATCAAATCCATAAAAGCTGCAAGTGCATTGGTTACTCCAAAAGGCATGACCAAGGACTCGTAATGACCATATCTCATTCTAAAGGTAGTCTTTTCCACATCCTCCGCTTTGACCTTCAGTTGGTGGTAACCTGATCTCAAATCAATCGTTGAGAACACTTGGGCACTTTGAAGCTGGTCAAACAAATCATGATCCTAGGTAACGGATACTTGTTTTTGATAGTCATTCTGTTCAACTCTCGATAGTCAACACAAAGTCTGATGGTGCCATCTTTCTTCTTTACAAAATAGATAGGGGCACCCCACGGTGATACACTAGGACAAATGAATATTTTATCTAGGAAGTATTGGAGTTGGGTTTTCAACTCTTTTAATTCAAGAGGGGACATACGGTAAAGAGCCTTGGAAATGGGTCGTATACCTAGATGAATATCAATAGTGAATTCAATTTCTCGCTATACTAATGAGCCAAGCACCTCTTTAGAGAATATAATAGGAATATCTTGTAGAAATAGAGAGGAGGTTTGGGTATAAATGACACTACACAAGAAACCACGGTTTTCCTTTTTGAGTAAACGATATGCTTTTATAAAAAAAATAAGATAAGGAGGGGGTATCACACCAGCTCCTTCAAAAGTGAGTGTAGAATGATTGAGTATTTGGAATAAGACTTTCTTAAACATATAATCAATTGTAGCATTATAAAAAAATAACCAATCCATTCTTAGGATAATATCAAATCCATGCATCTTAAAGGGTATGGGGTCAACTAACAAGGGAGCATCATTCACAAGAACCTCACACATCTTATATACCATACCACAAATTATTGAACCACCAGATGGTAAGGAAACGGATAGAATGAAATTCAATGGCTCAGAAAGATTAGGTAAGTGATGAGCAAAGTGACTTGAAACGAATGAATGAGTAGATCCAGAATCAATAAGAATACGGGCAGAATGACCACAAATAGGGAGTGTACTTGATACTACAGAGTTGATGGTTATGGTATCTCTAGGAATAAGTGTGGATGCCCAACCTTTCCTTTTTGGCTCCACACTCTTACTAGTAAAGGTTTTTGGATTAATGCAGAGGTGGTAGTACTTGGTGTTGGTGCTCTTGTTGTGTTTAGGCAATCTTTAATTTTGTGTCTCATTTGGCCACAACCAAAGAACGCACCACTCGCATGATGACATGAGCCTTGGTGCCACCTTTGGCAATTAGGACATTGAGGCATGTCACTGGTTTCCTAGTTGACTTGAATTATTGCACTCCCGCTAGTGGTTCTAGTGCTTTACTTCTTGAAACTTTGACTTTGTTGATCTTGTCTTTGACCACCACCTGGTCTGTTTAGGTTCTTGCTTTTCATTATTTTTTTATTGGACTTTTTAGCAATCATGGCTCGTTCTATCACTTCTAAGTATGTTGGAAGCCTTAAAATATTCACTCGATTGCGAATATTCCATTTCAAGCCGCCCTCAAACTTTCTTACTTTTCTAACTTCAGTAGTTACCACATGTGGGGCAAACTTGGACAATTCAGTGAATTTTGTCTCGTATTCAGCTATCGTCATGTTTCATTGGATTAAAGTCAAGAATTCTACAATCTTTTGATATTTGTAAGCATTGGGAAAGTACTTGTCATTGAAGTTTACTAGAAATCTTTTCTAAAGCCATCATATTCGCGTTGCTCCTTCAAATGTGAAGGTAGCAAAAATAAATTTTTATTCTTTAGTGTAAGGTAGAACTTTGAAGATCTTCTCCATTCCAAGTATCCACGCCTCGACAGTTATAGGGTTTATGTGCCCATAAAAGTAGTAGATTTCAGTTGTTGAAATTGTTTGATAGTCGTAGGTGCTCTCCTTTCATATTATTGTATAGGTGGTTCAAAATAATTTTAGGCATGGTGGTTATTGTTCTGTTGAGCATCATAGATGGTATAAATGAGTCCTTCAATAGCTTTCTCAATTCTTTCAATATGATCATTAGATATTCCTACCTTTTCTTCACTTTTAGCCATCTGCTAACTACTCCTAAAAATGAAACAATTAACATATATGTTACAATGTATATAATATGTAACATACTGCGCATTTATGCTCATATCATTACCTAACCATAATAAAAGATATATTTAAATTTGTAGCAATTTAAATATATACGTCATTAGATTACTATCTTAGTCTTAGGTGTCAACCTATTACTCTGATACTACTTTGTCACGACTGTGTGTATTAGGAATCATAAGCGATCAGTAGTTTAACTACCTAAGGCTGAACTAAACCAAAAAATTGTTCGCTTACATTTGATATAATGCGAAAGCATGATTCATTCTTTTATTTATTAGTAAACATAAAGCAAATATCTATGTCACCATTGTAACATAGTTTCATTACACAATCATAGTTTTAACACAAATCTAGAAAAATCTACTAGTTTAAACTTATTACAAATCAAAATATAACTCGAGTCTTCATGACATTCACACATAAGTAGCTTGTCCAACAACTTTTCAAACTTAATCTCTCAATTTTGGTTACCTGAAAATGTTTAAGAAAACATGAACTACAAGCCTAGTGAATAATAGAATAATTGAAGTATCAAAATATACCATGGGCTTGATTTATATATGACAAATACCATTTGTATAAGATCTTGAAACAAGTAAAAGAGATATCCATATACTAAATATAAGCATACCTTTCAAAAGATGCTAATTTAGTTTTATACTTGCAAAAATATTTAAATATCAACATTGTATATAATTCATAATGTACTCATAATCTCGACTAAACAGAAAAATTCATAACAAAACGTACGCACTAGTGATGTATAACAGAACGACAAAAAATCGTGAAAAATGTATTCTTAATCATATCAACCTTTCGGCTTATTTTAAGTTCTCCTGATGTAAGACCTTCGAGTATGGCATATATAGCTTTTAAATCTTATTTATTATATACAAAACTTAATTCATAAATTTTCTTGATAGAATAATACAAGGCTTAGCATCAAAATATAATAATTGTTTTTAAAGAGTAACATAAACATATTATCATTTGCTTTGAAAATGTATTGTTTAAATATAATTTGTAGAAAATGAACATTTGCATTGGAAATATGTACGTTTTACTCCAAACACACCATTACTTAGCTCAAGTTCTTAATGTTTGGAATTCCTCTTCTAAAGATTGGAATTTGATCTTCAATAGTAACTTCCTAACCTCCACTCTTCTCTTTTCACTATGTTTAGGCTCACTTGTATTCAAACCCTCTTATTTACATGTATTATTTATAAGATGAAGTAAAGAAAGTAAGTATAGTACTTTGCTAATTTTTTATTCTTTACTAATTTAGTGGGCTAACTTTCATTATCATTTAGGTGAAGATAATCATCCCATTTATCAAGTGGAAAAATTTTATTCTTCACTCATCTAAGTGGAGTAATATTTTAATGATTATATTGCCAAGTGCTCCCACCATTTGCTCTTATTTAGGTGAAGATAATCATTTCACTTATTAAGTGGAGAAACTTTATTTTCCACTCATCTAAGTGGAGTAATATTTTAATGATTATATTGCTAAGACCTGTCACCATTTGCTCCTCTTTAGTTGAGTATAAATAGAAAAGTATTAGCATGAAATCAATATATACATAGAAGAGAATTATGGAGTGAGTGTAACTTAATGAGTGTGAGGATTCTAGAGTGTTACAAGTATGCTAATCAACTTAAGCTTGATCCTATTGAGTAGACAAATACACTTCAATGTGTTGGCTTGGTTTCATTAGATTTTCACAAGCCCTCAAACATTTATGTGTGTGCAATTATGGTTTTCAACATGTGTATTTAGTGTTTTTTTCCTTTTCGAATCCCTAAACCCCCCTGACTAACAAATGCGTCACCACCCCCTTGGTCACTATGTCCAGGCTTGAAAAGATAATAGCACAAATAATATGCAACATCTTTTGTTTTGCTGTAATCCAACCAACTACTATAGTCATTGTACCATGCATGGATGAATCTACGTTGTCCTATCCCAAAATCTGTCCAAGGAAAAGAATCCATTTGAGGTTAACAAGGGCCTTTGTGCAAGTATGCTCTTCGAACTCTCTCTCTGTCATTAGCATGATACGCATAAATGATTTTTCTCAACCTAGGGTCTGCTTCAAGATCATTTACATTGATCTCTACATGGGGTAAATCAGTTGAAGAAGCTTGTTTATTATTAGACCTTTGGCTATCTTGGGCATTAGATTTTTAAGTGTTTTCTTAAAGTACCTTTCCATAACTGTACAAAAATATGGGATAAATTACGTCGGAGGTCCTTATAGTTTGTCTTGTGTCTCAATTTGGTTCCCCAAATGGCAATCATAACAATTTTGCCATTTAATTTTGTATAGTGCATCAAATTAGTCCCATTGATAACGGTTCTAATAGAATTGGACGAAAAAATAGCCATGTACCGTGCAAGTGAGGTGTAAAAGGTAAATTTATCACTTTTTTTTTTCCCTTTTTTTTCTTTTTATAAATTGCTTATGTAGTTATATATACACCCAATTATATACATATATCTGTGATATATGCAACCATATACACACACAATTTCACCACCTCAACGGCTCAACCCCTTCCCTATAATCTCACTCAAACTCCTTCGGCCTCCACTACTACTCTTGAAGTCATGAGATTTGAAAAATCTAATGGTTTGAGTTGGATTTTTAATAAGAGGATCTGTTATTTTTTGTTCTTAAGGTTTTCAATAAAACACTTGGAAATAGGGTCTGGAATTGGGCTAGAGCTAATGAAATCTGATTTGATTCTTGACTCTAAACTGCTCAGGTTTTATTGGGTTTGGGTAAATTTATATTTTTACAATATTGTTATTGCATGTGATTCTCTGGTATTAATCTCTTTTTTTGTTTATTGTTTATGATTTTATTTGTTTGATGGGTTGGGTTTGGTGAGAGATTAAGAGAAGTGGGTACTTTGGCTTAAAGAGAGAAAGAGGAATATGTGCGGTTGTAGTGGCCATGATGGTGGTTTGGTCGTGTAAAAGGAAGGAGGAGGAGAGAGAGAGGGGGTGGTGGGTTTTGCTAGTGGAGTGGGTTTGGTTGAGAGAGAGAGAGAGAGGAGATTAGTGGGTTCTATTGCTTAGATAGAAAAAGAGGAAGATATGGCTCTGATTAGGTTGTGTGGTTGTGGTGGCCACATTGGTGGTTCAGTGGCATAAGAGGGAGTATGAGAGGGAGAGGGGTGCAGCCATAAGAGTGATGGTTTCAACAATTGAAGGGGAGCTGTGTGGTACATCTTTAGAGACAGAAATAGATGCTTGGTTGATGGTTGGTTCGACTGGAGAAGATTGCTATGGCTGCTGGTGGGTTTTGTCCATGGTTGTGGGGGGATGTTTTAGGTTCGTTGAGGTGAGAAAAGGAGAAAGAATTAGTTAGAAGAAAAGGAAAAGAAAAAAGAAAAGAGATGGGAAAGAAGTGAATTTACTAATATACCTCTCACATTCATGGCACGTCAATTTTCCTTTCAATTATGTGAGAACTGTTATCAATTGGACTAATTAGATCCACTACACAAAATTAAAGGGTAAAATTATTATAATTGAAACTACAGGAACCAAATTGAGACACGGGTTAAACTATAAGGATCTCTAGCATAATTTATCCAAAAATATATAAATAAATAAATAAAAATCTAAGCAATCCAAATGTGTCTGTGCAAGTCTACAAATTCAACCCAAGCAATTCAATAAATTATACATATTCAAATATATAACAAATGTGCGCCTGTGCAAAATGTATCACAAATGCTTGTCTGTGCAAATGTCTCACCAATTCAACAAATTTTAAACACAAATTGTGTGACTGTGAAAGTAAGAAAGTTGAAGAAGAAGAGGGAATAAAAAATACCTGATTGAGTGGCGCTGCAGCACTATCTTAAATGGTATATATATTAAAACAACTCAGACTACCAGTTTAGCAAGTTCCTAACTCCAAAAGCTGCTATATAGCTTGTATCAGTACGACATGATTTCCATTTAGTAAGAGTGAGACTCTGAACATGAAGAAAATAAAAAAAAAAATGTGTACGAATGTAAAGCCCTAGAGCAATGGCGGATCCTCCCACGGAGTAATCTGTATTCCGTCATTACTGACTAAGTGTGCTACGTAACTGTACATATGAATATGGTATGTTGTCAATTTAAATAATTCTACATATATATACTCACACATATATATGACTTGAAGAGGAGTAGAACCCCCAAAATTGATATATATATATATATATATATATATGCACATATATATATGACTTAAAGAGGAGAAGAACCCCCAAAATTGATATATATATATATATATATAGTAGGGAGATTCATTATCTTCAAGTAATTCGATGAATAAACCAATAAAAAAGAGCCTCAACCCTAGATTAAACATGAAGAAAATCAAAGAGAGAGATAAGAGTTTACGTTATTGGATTATCTATTCATCCCATTATGGCTGAGCCTCAATCCTAGATCTTCAGACTTCAGTTCTTCTTCTTTTTCTCCACCGAGAGGCCGAGAGACCGAGAGATTGAGAGACTGAGAGGAGAGACCGAGAGATCGAGAAATTGAGAGCCTAAGAAGGAGAGATCGAGAGACTAGGTTGGGTAAAACTAATTTTGATATGGGCATGGGTATTGGGTTGGGTAAAATTCATTTTTAGTTGTGTATGGATATTGGGTCGGGTATGGGTAGTAGGTCGGGTTAAAAATTTTGTTTTTTCAAATTGCAGTGACAGCGGCCCGTCCGTGGATGGAGCCACCACTACTCAACTCTCTCTCTTTCTCTTACACCTCTGATGATCCCATACCATCTTGGTGTTTATCATAGTTTTTCAACAAAAGTCCACTGTTACTCATCTTATCAATTTAGCTTAAGCCCAACTCTTCACAATTGTGGAGGGAAGGAAAGAGAAATGAGATACATTAGTTACATTTATATATGATATGCAGACTCCCTTTTAAAAAAAAGTCCAATTGGTAGAAAAAGAAAAGGAAATGAAAGATGCCAAATTATTTTCTATTGTTTGGGGTCAGGAAAATTAGAAAATGAATAGGCTTTGGTCCAAAACAACCATTTTTTGTTTGATTAATCATAAAAAAAAATATGTATAAAAGAATTCCATCTCTTTTGCTTCAAATATACACTTTTGTATTAGACCTATGGCATTGCTATTGCATTTCACTACTGGCATGCTAAAACAAATTGTAGCATCGACTTATATTGAGGTCCTTATTTTATTTTTTATTCTTTTGCAAAAGCCCGTCCTGCTGGTTTTCGATCTGGATACTTACATATTTAGAGTAGATTGTACAAAGTAAAGATTTGTGCCTATATTTATATATATATATATATATATGACACTTTATTTCAATTTCACTAGACAATATGGAACTCAACTATTGTAACCCCCTCACCTCACTCAAAAGATTTTATTGGCTTTGTAACCCCTCACCTCGCCGCACCCAAGAGGCTGGTCTTATCTAAACTGTCACAATCCACTTCTCTAAGGATCACAAGTCCATGCATTTCCGGGTCTGTGTAGCCATTAATACCATTTTATTACGACCCAACCGTTCACATTATACAAGCGTCGTTAATACAGTGACAGCTAGCGCCCTGTATGAAATATATGGCCTTTTTCATGACTAGGCGAGACACCAAGATAGGTGTGACTAACTGTATTTGTTGAAATTTTCGTTAAAAAAAAAAGGATTATCAGATTTTTGGCTTGGGGACCAAGAAATTTCTTTTTTTGTATGCTTTACAATTGAAAGAAAACTACTGATGAAGACAATCAAATGAGGAAGGTCCCAGTTTGGGATACGTCTTTGTTTCTCAAAAATTGCTCTATACTCTTTTGGACTTCATCAAATACGTACAAAGTATTTTTAGATATATCTTCGGCTCCAAGGCAAAAACACCTTTAGTCCTCACAATAAAAATACCTATTGATTAGACTCTTCAAAAATCCCCCATCATGTCTAGAATTCTTAGCGGTCCATTTTGGTTTCCTTGTGGTAGTGGATATTTCTTCACTAATAATAATAATGAAAAAAAAAAAAAACAGTCCAAGGTTACAAGGCTTACGTCGCTGCAGGCTGAAGTTGCAATAGCATAATTTTACCGTTGCTTAAGGTTCACACTCTATATATATTTAATTGGTTTGTTACAATTACAGCCAAAAGTTTAGAAATAATGCCAAGAGATCTGTTACTAACAAATATGCTATGCGAAAAATGCTATTCTGTCGTGGCAGTGACAATTTTGTTATTAAAAAGAATATTGGTAGGTCCTTTATTACCTTATGCTATGCCTTCCCTTCTAAATATAATGTTATTTTTGCAAGAAATGCCCTCTAATTTAAGTTCTAATGTTTATACAACGTTCAAAAATCATTCCCTTCTAAACGCAACCTTTGGTAAATGAATCGTTCAAAAATCATGAAATTGTTCTTCTCAACTATTTAAATACTTTACCATTAGATGGTTTTTTTTTTTTTTTTTTAAAAAAAAGGTGTAAATAGTTCAACTTCAGAATATTGATTTTTTGAGAACTTGGGTCTGAAGTCTTCCCAAAGATAGCTTAACCATCTTAAAGCGATTCCACCGGCCGAAATAGGAGGTGGTGAGTGCTGGCAAGCATTAGTTACTGTAGTGCGTGGATGGTGTCAGCAAGCCAAAGTCCATCCTTCTATCTCATATGGGGAAGGTTTGTGCTATGATATTATTGCACAATTCTACCTACGCTGCTGTCATATTCTACTTGGATCTAAGTAGACTCTCTCTCTCTCTCTCTCTCTCTCTCTCTCTCTCTCTCTCTATATATATATATATATATAACAACAGAGCACAGTTTTTTTTTCTAAAAAATGTCTTAGAGATACAAATAATTAGAGCAACTCAGATTAATTTTGTCTTAATGAATTTTCATCTTTTACTTCCCGCCTAAAGTTGTCAAAGCTATATGGGATTCGCTACCAATTTTGTTCGGAGTGCTATAAGCACGAGTCATCTTTAGATTGTATATATATATATAAATATGTGATGAAAGAATTGTCAAGACTTATAACTCAAGCTCAAAATAGATCTAGAAGGTAAAGTTTGTTGAAAATTCATAATTATTGATTTTCAAAACTTCCAAGTCAATTGCCCTTATTGAGCACAGGATTCCCCAGTAAACCCTTTGTATGTAACAGAGCTCTGACAAGTCAGTCTCCTTTCAGTGTTGTGAATTGTGATGGCTGTTCAGTCTCCATGCAGTTTCAAATCTCATGTAAGCACATGACAGTCTTGGAATGACATCGATCAATCACACACACACAAAAAAAAATCTAAAGATTGAAAGGAATTGAGAAATCAGGCCATCTTAGTCCTTAATTAAGGTCTAAGCTAATCAAATTTTAATACCAAGTAAATTGAATGTAGATTTGTAATTTAGAAACTAATTGAATGTAGATTTGTAAATTGGAAACTGTGGGTTTATTTCCCAACATGGTGGGGCAAAACTTCAGGTAAGCATTTGCAAACAAACTTCATGACCCAAACAGTGAAAGGCTGGCACATAGGTTAGACCAAGTTTATCTATATTACCCAAAGTTTCAAACCCACATGGTTTTGGCTCCTTGAATTATTATTTTGGAAACCACTGCTAACAGCACAGTCCCTCTTTTATCTCCTAAATTGAATCACACATCATAAGTGTATGTGACCCCTGATGTATATACTAAATCTATATCTATCTATTCAGCCTTTTCCACATTGTGGGACTCACAAGGTAAGAGAAAAGATTATGGATTTAACTACAAAAATTACAGATTTAGGAAATTTTTTTTATCATGTATAGAAAATTCATAAATTTTCACTAGTCTTGAATAAAGCACAGATCACTTAGACAAGTGACTGACAACATATTACGATTTCCGTTTGAGAATGTTTCATGCAACCCAAAAAATTCAAACTCGAATAACTCCGACATTGCATAAACGGCACACTTGTATTTCATGCTATTCTTGGTTGAGAAAACTTAGGCAGTTTTTTTATACACAGTTGCATATAACATTTATGCCATCAAAACAATTTGCAAAACTAATTTGTTCAAAGGAGCCGCCATTGCTAAATGGCTACGATTTTGTTTTGGCCATTCTCTTTTTTTTTTTTTTGGGACATATGAACATGCTCTTCTTGCAAATGTGCAATTGCTTTAGAAACGGGCAACTTTATAATAAACATACTACTTTGTTTGAACGGAGAAAACGAAAACCAGTCACTGAAGTACCTGAATTTTCTCTAAAGCTTTGAAGTTTAAAACCCTCCAAACACAAACTGAATTCTCATATTTAATAGGGTGTATATATGGTCAATTTGTTTGAATGTATTTTTTTTTTATTATCTACTTTTAACTTTAATTTATAACTTTTTGTGAACTTTAAGCCTTATAATCTACATCTGCATCCAAATAGATACCAATCCACTAATTAACTAAAGGGAATTACCAAAAAAAAATAAAAAGTTTGGAGCTTCTACAGAGGGCTCCTTCAAGACAACGTAAGGGTAAAATTGAAATTTCACCTGTTTAAAATTCCGGGGTTAACTTAACTGCCCATCAAACGCCGTCGTTTTCTAAAACGCAGAGTAACCAGAAAACGACGGCCCAAGAAAATCTGTTTGCTTGGCAGTGGGAGAAAAGCAAAATACAAAAGCATATAAATCGTGAGG
Organism: Euryodendron excelsum; assembly: GCA_033060915.1. NCBI lineage: Eukaryota > Viridiplantae > Streptophyta > Magnoliopsida > Ericales > Pentaphylacaceae > Euryodendron > Euryodendron excelsum. Next base: position 28,333,728 of record CM065394.1, on the reverse strand, counting down.
CGGTGTTTCCCTTGGTTTTTTAATACTGCGCCATCTCTCATTCCTTCTTCGTCTTCTTCCCCAATCCAAGTAAACAATTCAAATGTATATATAAATAATATATATTAGTATATACAAGTTATATCTGTATATCTATCTATGATCATATTGGTGTCTGTGTCTAGGTCTACAAACTTACTCAACCATCCTCAGCATCTCAAGCCCCACAAGTTTTTGCTTACTCACGGCAGTTCTGTTAGCCATGAAAAAGATTCAACAAAAGCGTCTCCCGGAACGTAAAGAATTGATTATCTCCAGATTAGAATTCACTTCCGCATAGAGTTTGATTTAGATTTTGATATTCTGATGATAATTTTTTCAGGGTTTCTCCTTAGATATTGTCAACCTTGATTTTCTTCTATCTTTTATTTTGGGTTCTTAAGGTGTTGCAGGATGAAGATGCAGAGAGTTGATCAACTCACAACAGTCTAAGCTAGATTCAGTGATTTCTAGATTGAACAGCTCTGATTTTCTTGCAAATTGTTTCTTATGGAGTATAATGATAGTGATCATGATCATTGTCATTATCATCCTGATCAAGAGGCATCAATTTCCGACTGTGAAAGTGGGATATCTGTACCCAACAGCGAACAATCTCAATTTTTTGGTCATGGGTTGGTCAAAGTCGATGAAGGGGACAGGCTGCACGAGATCATCAAGCAAAGGTTCGTTTCGGGTTTGGGTTCTCTCCGAATGCATACCTCTGTCTTTGCCATCCATAGAAATTCTTGTTCTAGCTTTACAGCACAAGCCCGATTTCAATCGTTTCACATTTTCGCGCGGGCAATGGAGAAGAAGTGTGGTGGTAATGCGAATTTGAAGTATGCTTGGTATGGCGCTTCTAAGGATGAGATTGGGAAGATTATTTCTCATGGTTTTGGCCGCGGCAATATCTATCTCTCTCCTGATGGTTCCTCTCTTGATAGGTATTTCATTCTTCAATCTAATTCAACAACGGTTCCTCTATTGTAACTCTTTGATTTGTTTGTGTCACAGTTTGAATTCCTCAACTGTTGATGAAGATGGGTTAAGGCATGTATTGCTTTGTCGCGTTATCTTGGGGAACATGGAAATTGTCCATCCTGGGTCGGAACAGGATCATCCAAGCTCTGAAGAGTTTGATTCTGGCGTCGATAGTCTTATATCTCCTAAGAAGTATATAGTGTGGTGTACCAACATGAATACTCACATATTGCCGGAGTATCTCATAAGTTTTTCCTTTAAGGGTGAGCAAATTGACCTTCTTCCCAGTGACAGTTTGTTTTAATATGTTGCTCCCACTTGGTTGTATTTTGAAATGATCTCAGTTTATCAAAGCACAATACAAGATCCAGTGAGGAAACCAAGTTCGCCATGGATGCCATTTTCAACTCTGATCTCAGTACTTTCGAAGTTCTTACCTCCTCATAGCATCAGTTTGATCTCTAAGTATCACTCTCATCATAGAGTAAGTAATAACCATTCGCGCGCGTTTGATGAATGCCTTATACATCTATTTTGATCCATTATAACCCTCTTCTGGAATTTTGATCCTCCAGGAAAAGAAGATCTCGCGGCATGAATTGATACATCGGGTAAGGCAGATAGCGGGAGACAAGTTGTTGACTGAAATTATAAAATCTTTCAGAGACAAGGTATGGTTTTCTGCAAGGAAATTAATGTTTTCATCAATGGCATAGTGGTTTTTATTTTTTATTTTTATGAATTTGAATCATGTTGGGACTCGAATCACTTTGAATGCCTTCCGTGGTTTGTTTGTTTGTTTTCTTAGCAATTGTGATCTTGACATGATTGAGGATGCATTTTTCCTGCTTGAGATGGAGAATTTTCGCCAAAATGGCTGAAGCTTATTAGGAAATGAAAATGGTGGGTTAGCCCAGTTAGTCAGGTCATTGATCTCTTTTTGAAAGATCAAGAGTTCTACTCTTACACTTTGCAAGAGTTGGTTATAAGGGATTTATTTCTTATCAATATCTTAGTCCCGGTATGGATGATTTGTCTTTGATCGGATTAAGAAAAAAATTAATCAAAGTGCGTACAAACTGGCCGAGCACCCCTAAGTGCTGAACCCAAAACAAAAAAAAAACAAAAAAAGGTTCAATTGTAGTTTGATGCCTTCCCTTGTATATGACTCTTGCTTAATTCGCCCAAGTGCCCATTTGAAAGCATATACCTCGTCTCTGGTTCATAAGTGGAGCATCAGTAAGATTTTTTTTAATTATTTCATGAATACTACAGCACGGACACTGAGACGTGACACATTATACAATATGATACGAAAATGCCAACACAATAATTTTATAAAAATATAAAACACAACACGACAAGGACACTATAAAAAAAAAATATATTTCATATTATTTATTATAATATTTTACTCAAAGATAAGACAAAATTAAAAATAACATGAAAAATTATATATTCCGTAGCTTAAACATCAATTTAGGTAGAAGATTACATTACTTTTTATTTTACAATTAGATTCTAAATTATTTTCTTAAAACTTGCAACTTGTTTTTATGTACGTTTAAGTAATGAATATAGTTGTCTCTCTTAAGTATTTAAAACGTGTTTAATTCAAAAAATAATTAAAAAAATAATATGACATGTTTGAACGTGTGTTCAACGCCAATCAAGAATGTAAGACGGGTATGAGGTCAACCCCTACGTAAAAGTATTTGTGCTTCTTAGGTGCAGGTTATAAAATCCTTGAGATATACTTTTGGTGACTTTTTGTTTGATGACCGGTTTGATTCTAATTTTTGTTTACCCATGTCCTCGAGTTACATACATTTTGATTCTATTGACCCAGAAATCCATGTTCGATGTTGCAGCAACTTAAAGCATCATCTGATCATTTTTCCCAAATCAACAGCTCAAAGCACATTTCACCGATTATGTTGAAGAAACTCAAGAATTGATGAGATGATCGTCATTGGAATTATTCAGCTGCAAGCTTCTATTACGAATGTGAGTCAGAAAGCATATGAAGTGGCAGGAAAATTCTCTCAGCTGATTCAAAACGAAACACATGGGGAGAGATCAAATATGAGCAGTAGATGGCTAAGTGGGCTTGCTTTATGTTTTTCGTATTTTGACTTGGGGAGTAGCACTTTTGTTTTTGTTTTTGTTTTTTCAACCGTTGCAATCTCTAACTTCAAGGTGGTTGTAATAGCAGAAAGGATGTGGTCTGCAGTTTGTTGTTGAATGGACAAAATCTGTTTCCATTTGTAGGCAAAGCCAAACCTTGCCCTAAAATGACGAATGAGTCAATTGGACCTCTTCGAGCCTGAAAGTAAACAGATGCCTAGGTCGAATGACACGGCCTAAAATTTTCAATACAGCTGGGACGAAAGTATCTCTGGAATTGGCGGCTAAAAATAGAGGATGGTTAAGGTGGGAACATCACCTAGATCTCAAAAGCTCGAGTTACTAGAGATAAGATCGAGTCTTTTGCCCTAGCCTGACATGACAGAGAGATTGAGTACATGGTTCCAGAGGCCATGTGTCACTGGTACGCGAGTCAAGTCTGCCTATAAATATGCAATGCTAACTGATGGGTAAGTAAAGGGAGAGAGAAGAGGTGAGACTCTGCCCAATTATATGCCTCAAATTCTCTTTGTTTATAGTCTCCTCTATTCATCATCTCCGTGCGTCCTGTCGTCCATAGGCCTTGAGTTTTTTAAATTTCGCTAGCCCTCTATTATATGAGTATTTTTACAGAGTATAACGGCTTGGTTCTTCATCTATTTCACAAACTATATAATTGTATTCATTCCCTTAATTGGATTTTTATATAAAATGTAGAACTCGACACATGACGTACTTTTTGTTAACTCTGCTAAATGGGTAACAAAGTAACATTATCTCTAAAAATTAGGTCAATCAACATAACAATAGAAATATGTGTTTATATGTATTTACTTTAATAGATTTGACACACTACCTGAACGTAATTGACGTGGTGTTCCAAACTTTTAGAATAATTTCTTTTTCTTCTTTAGTTTGGATGGTGTCATTACATATTTTCAGTCATCTAGCTAGGTTGTCCCTTATTCCTTTTTCTTTTTTGGGCTAAGGACTCACCATGTTGGTTTTCAGTGTATGTTCATCGCAGCCCATTGCATTTATAGTTCGTGCCACAGCAGGGCGCAGGCAGGCGGGACTGGCTGGCTCCTTGGTGGCTACATCCACATAGATACAGGCAGAGCCAGAAATTTTTTACAGGCAGAAAATACTTTTTAAAACGAAAATTTTAAAAGAGACTTTTTTATATTTTTAATACTAGTGTAAATTGTTTATGTAAAATTTGATTTTTTTAGATGAAAAATTATTAATTAATTTATTTTTATCTCTTTTTAATGGACTATTCATTGAATTACAATAGATTTAACCATCTAATAAAAATTAATTTTTGACAAAGTATTCACCAAATAATTCAACCAGTATAATACAAAATTGATGAATCAACTAACGAAATATATAATTTGCTTTTCAGTTTTATCAAAACAACTATTTGTAGACCCACAAACAATTTAAAAACTTTACACTTTGTTCAAAAGAAAATCAAACAAATATCGATCTATATAAAAATATAAAAATGTATCAACAAGCCGTTTGATAACATTATCAGTAAGATTTACTAATTTATTTTTCATTTTGAAACTTTTGTCTTTATGAGAGAGAGAGAAGAGAGTTGAAAGAGTTTGAACTTCTAAAAATGTATATGATTGAGGGAGAAAAAGTTGTATAAGTTAAATTTTTTATTTTTCTTGTATTGATAAAAGTGTATATAATTATATATTTCAAAATAGTTTTTTCAAATTAATTAAAGTGGTTAATCTGGAACTTTTTTTTTCTTACAGATTTTTTTTTATTTGAAGTACGCTTTTATTATTTTTTATTATGGGTATGTTTTCATTTAGATTGAGGCTATTTTTTTATGGGCCTTTTCTTATTTAGATGAAGGCTTCTTTTCAAAAAAAATATCAAAATTATATAGAATTTTAACTATAATAAGAGGGTTTTTAAAACTTACGGACTTTCAAAAATTAAGGATCTAAAGCAATGACTTTGATGGTTTCACAATTGAAAGAGATATTAGGTTTAGTCGGGCAAAGTTTATTTTTAATTGGATGGATTTAAAATTTTTTTTTTCAAAATCTAGTGTAGGAGCCCGATGCCGTTCAGACAAGCATCGGTCTACCCCTGATGTTACATACATATATATATATATATACTAGAGATGACCCGTGCTATGCACGAGCTTTGTATATTTTAAAATAAATCTATAGTTAATTAACTTTATATTTTTTTAATTTATTAAAACTTGAAAACACCTAGTGAGTTTGACATAAATTTAAAGATATCTTTGGTAAATATGGCTCAAATCGATGCATGTATCTCTAATTGTTTGAAATTAAAGAAATTTATAATTTGTTGACGTTAAGAGAACTTTTAAGTTATGTTATGATTGACACAAAAAACGGATATGACATCAGATTTTATCCTTATCAATCGCGATGAGTAGATCTCCACCTTTCAATTTTCAAGATGATCATTTTTTTTTTTTTTTGGATTGATAACTCGATAAGGTTTGATAAGTCTTGGACTTATGGGGATAGATATTGTCTTTAATAGAGAAAATTATTAGATAAGGTGAATGTTTTTCAAAAAAAAAAAAAATTCAGTTAATCAGTGAAGCAAAGTAGCAAACATAACACGTGAGATGGGGTGATGGCCTCCCATAGCATTTCAATCCTACAAAAAATATAAAAAATAAAATATTACGTTATTTAGCATTAGTTTAAAAATATGAAGAAAAAAATTAAAATTATGGGATTATGGGACCATTTAAGGGCTAAGTCCTAACCTAATTAAAATTATTTCACCAATTTTCTCAACCAAATGCAAACCATAAACCCAGCTTACAATAAATCCATCAAAATAAAGAAGGAAAAAAAAAAAGCAATGTAAATAATAGATAAGACCAATTTCACCAACTTCTTAACGTTATAAAAAAAATTTAGAAAATAAAAACCCAAAATATAGCCACACGATTTTTTTTTCGTTCTTTTTTGCAAAGCATCAAGCCACTGTTCTAATATGCATTGAGGTGATAATGGATCCACACACATTCCTAAGCACTTGAAGTTACTGAAATTAACTCAAGCACTTCAAAACACATAATAACCTACCATATTAAGATAAAAAATATTTATACATTAAGCAATAGCAATAGAAAACCTGATAATATGTTTGGAACTCAAGGGAAGAAAGAGAAAGTGAAAAAGAAAAGAGAAACCGTAATTTTCTTTCATTCTTGCATCCTGCATTATCAATACAAAGCAATTCACCAGAAAGATTAAAAAACTATGAACATTTAGTTTAGATGATCTATGAAGCATAAGGTTATGAGAGAGAGAGAGAGAGAGAGAGAGAGTTGTAGAAAGAGAAAGAAAGGAACTTGGAGAAGATCACAAAGGACGATGATAGGATTGCAGAAAAGTTATGACGGAAAGCAACATCGGCAGTATCGTCAATTATCTGTACAAACACATTTATGTAAAAAGAGGTGACTTTATGTGAAACATTCAAAAGAAGAAAATGAACTATTGTGTTGAATCTACTAATATACCTTGGAGTGTCTATATCTGCTGCAAAAAATAAATGTGGAAGTTACATTTGTAGATCTAAAAATAGTCTAATATCAAATTATTATGCAAAATGAAGAGATTAGACTAATAGTAACAAAGCGATTTAAAAAAACAAAAGCATGATAGATATACAAAGCTGCCAAAAGCCCTAGAGATTCTCCCATTATATGGCTTTCGTTGCAAAGCAAAGTAAAACTGGAAAAGAAAATTCAAACAAAGATTAAAAGATGCGTGAAAAGGAACAAGAAATAAGAGGAGGTTGGCGTCAAAGAACATAACAATGGTGGCAATGGAGTTCTAATAGAGGACTACTGCAGCTTTGTGTGAGGCGAAGCTAAGAGATGTAAAAATAAATAATGGAGAGAGATTTTTGGAATCGGATCTTAGGGGATTTAAGGAGGGATTTTAGGAATAAATTTCCGAAATGGGATCCTAATTGATTGAGAGGGGGATTTTAGGGATCAATTATTTCTTATGATTAATTATTTTGTTTAATTATTTATTATTATCTTGTTTTCCTTTATAAGAGAGGGAGAGAGTAGCCTGATTAGTTAAAAGAGCTTGATGTGCCACGTGGCATCGTAGTTTTTTAAGATTTTTTAAAAAATAAGAATTGAGTTTTGGAGGCTTGAGAGCCTCCCACTGCATTTGCATATAGTATAATATAATATAGATGGGCAGCTCGAGACAATTTATAGCATAAGACAAGCAACTTTAAATAATGTTTTTATTGTTTTTAGTTTATAGTTAATTTTTTTATTAAATCAGTGTTTTTTTTTTCTGAAATTCACTATTGTGCTGATTTTGGTCCAAAGATTTAAAAAATTTAGGCCTTCAAATTTTTTTTTTTTGTATAATTCATTTTCTTGAGTTGAACCGTTGTTGTCCTATGTACATTCTACAATTATTTTTCTAAAACAAAATTCCCAATCCAAATGAGAGAAAAGGCCTTAATCATACCATGCAAGGTTTTAAAAAAATTAAAGGAGTTCAATTTATTATAGATTAAAATGGTATTTTTTCCCCTTAGGTTCATTAGTGGAATTGATTTTCAGTCTTTTTTTCCTAACAAGCATTTTTTTCTTATCCAAAACGAGACCTTTTGTTAAGAAAGATAAAAAAAAAAAAAAAACCTAAGACCTATACTATAGTATATGAATTTTTTAAAAATTACCACTTCGAAAATTGAGAGTCTAAGGTGAGCGCCGGCTATCTCTTTCTATATATATGTATATATATACTATCAAGAATGAATGAATGTTAGACGAGTAGACCAACAGTTCATGCATCAAGGGCTGGTCTTGGGCTTGTTCATGTTGGATTCATCACTAGTATTAGCCATGTAAATACTCATTGCAAAAGACTCCATTGTTAGTAATAACTGGATTTAGAATGGGCTAGATTTCATCTTACTCCAAAAACACAAAACTTCTTCTCTAGCTCTCTGTAGAGAGAGAGAGAACAAACAAAAAGAAGTTTATAATCACACTCCTTTATAAAATTACGTCTAATTATAGTTCGGCTATATATATATATATATACATATGTATATATATGTATGATATGTCACTTTTTGTATTATATTCATTTCAGGATTATGTAGGGCATTCTCATTGTTTTTCCTTCTAAAATAAAATTTGTGTTAATTCACGTTTCTAATTTGGTTTCCACAAAGCCGAACGGCGAAGATAAATTTTTTGCATTGCTTGCCTTTTGAAGTGTTTATGACATAAAAAACAGATATTCCCGAAGATGATAGCTTCCTCTAGACTACAGGAAAAATATTAATGAATTAATTCATAAATGAGGCAATTCTAAAATGGCTACATTCATAATTCTGGGGACAATTAAACAGGCTCTAATTTTTGTAACTGGTTTCATGTGGATGCTCTAGTTGAGTACATCCGATGGACCTTTCAGCCTTTTCGGGACCACACCAAGCCCAAGGCTGTAGAACAAATCAATCTAGTACAGTATTTTCCTGTTTCTTTTTTCTTTTTGTTTTCTTGGTCCAGAAGATATGCAGAGAATAACAACTCAGCTGGTCTCTGTCCACACGTAGAAGAGGGTTTTTTTTTTTCAATTTTTGTTAATCGGGTGATCAGGCCAATTTGTGTAGAGATTTTAGGGATGACTCTAAAGAGTTAATAATTAGAAATGGCTAGGGATGACAAAATACTCTGATATATAAATCTCCGCACCGTCCCGTTCCTATTAATATGTATATGAGTTGATACTAAACTGGAGGGGACAGGTTTGGAAACAAGGTGTAAAAATCAGTCTCAATTCGAACCCGCTTCGTTTATAAATATATTTATTTTTGTATGTTTGTATTTTATTAAAATAAGAGTATTGTGATTTTTCTTTATTTTTGTGATTTATTCCTTAATTTGTCCATAATATGTTTGAAAAAAACACTAATATAAAGGAAGTGGGCGGAGGTGGGTTTGGAAAAGGACTAGGCGGGGTGGGGTAAGTTTGGCGGAAGGGGTTAGCATAGCGAGGCGGGAATGAGGTAAAAGTCCCCAGATCCAAACTTGTCCCGTTGCCATTCTTAGAGATAACAATGGACCGGAGAAAAGTGGAGGTCCGACTGAATCCATCATGTTTGGCTCGGGGGATAGAGGATACAAAAATAGGGATAGAGACGGAGATGGAGGTCAAAATGAAAATTCATGCAGGAATGGAGGCGGGGATGAACTAAGTTTTTCCCACGCCTTACCTCTCTCTGCTTCCCCCGCTTTTAGCATTTTTTTTTAAAATTTTATATATACTATTTGAAGTGTATTATAATATTTGGTGTACTAGTGATATCATCACTAGGTTTTGTGTTGATTGATGTCTAACTTATATTTGATAATTTTTTATTATTGTTTGTTGGGTGAACTTTTAATTTATTATTTTAAGCTTTAGTTTCTTTTGACAATATAAAACTACTATTTTGATGTGTATGCAATCCAAAATATTTGAAGATTAATTCTATTTTACTGTCAAGTAAAGACCATGAGATTATTAATATTCTTGATACCTTAATTTTTAGTTTTTTTATGTTTTTTTTTCTTGTTTTGTATTCTTTGTATTCTTTGTGCTAAAAAAAAAAATATTAATAAAATTTGGTCTTGGGCTGAAGGCAGGCCTGTACCTGTAGACGCAAGGATTGAAATCTCAATTAATCCCCATGTGGGAATAAAAGTGAATATTTTAAGTGCAGACGGGGGCAAAAATCGTAATTTTCGCACCGCCCCAATTTGTTGTTATCCCTATTAATGACATCTAAGAGGCATCGAATGTGAGATCTAAAAAGAAACAAACCACCTTTTGAAATTGGGATAATAGAGATTTTTTATTGGGGTTAGTGATATCTAGCTACATTTTTTTTTTTTGTTTCTTTTTTCTGTAAGTAACTCAAGGACACAACTTAAAAGAATCCAACTTTGAGAGCTCATACACCCGCCCAATGTTCCAATGTGAAATACAAACTCACCGCACAAACTCACCCGCCACACGTTAGTTCGATAGCCCGAGCACTCTTTGGAGAGTCGCAGCGTACTTGAGCAAGGCGGACGGCAGCCGCCCAATAACCGAACTGAGCAATTCCTATGCGAGAGTTTCTAAGTTTAGAGAGGGAATGCTTTGCCTTTTAAATTCGTATTTATTGGGTACGTACGAAATTCAATTAATGAATTCTTGAAAAAGAGCTCCGAACCCCTTGGGCACTAAACTCTTGGTTTGGACTGGGGAGGTAAGCTCCGAACCCTTGGTTTGGATTGGAAGAAAAAAGTTAGTTACCTCTGGATGACATTTTACGATGGGAAGGAAAAATAGATGAAGGGGAGTGAGAGAAGGCTACATTTTAAGTATTTTTTTTCTCAAGTTTTTCTTCAAAATTAGAAGAAAAAGGAGAAAAAAATAAAGTGTTTGTTATTATTTTATTTTAGATACTAAGTATACTTACCAATTTATGAATAAAAAGTACCAGGATTTAATACAAAAGATATATATTATAGTAAGAGAGCATTATACAGCTTTATTCTCTTTATTAATTATTGTAAAACCAAGCAAGAAGTAGGGAAAATCGCTCTCCCTTCTCTCTTGGTTAATCAAACAAGGTTACAAGAGTAGGAATACTTCTCTTTTCTTCTCTTCTCATTCTTTTTGTTTTTTTGATTTATATGCAAATAGGCTACTCCACATATCCGACATGGAGTATTGCCTTGCAGCTTAATACATGCAAATGGACTATGGTCAAGCAACTGCATGCAGAAAGTCCTGTAGAGTAGGTTTAACCTTAATGAGGGTTACGAAGACTCGAACCTAAGGATTACCCCTCGAAACACTGAATACAACTCTTTGAACCAACCCTTTGTTGATCTCCTTCTTTCTCTTTCCCTTCTAACTAACACGCTCATTCACTTCCCTTTCCCTCTATCCAAACAGTGAGGACTAAATCAATCCCATTCTATACATAGGCACTAATTGTTTGATGTTATTAAAGCCTAAGAAATTTTGAGCTCCCAATACTTTTGAGATGGATAGTGTTGGAAACTGTTCTGGTATTTCCATATGCCCATTCTAAACTGTAGATCGTAATAGTTCATTAGTCAACCTCGTTGAAGGTTGCAACTCAAGTTTCCTTGCCAGTACTACATCATGGTGAATTGGTGCTTATGTTTTAACAGTAGCCTAAAAAATTAGTGATTTTGCAAGCATAGCTACATATACAATTCACCAAACTTCATGCCGGTTAAACGATGTTGAATACAAGTTTCAATTATTAAACTACATTGACTTGTTAAATAGCATGCGGGCAATACTCCATACTCAAAAATTCACTCAGATACCTCTTTGCTCCCTATCAAAGTTTGCTTCTTCATTTGCGCAATAAAGCTAGTAATTCATGAAGTGTTTGGACGGAAAAAGAAAGATTAGCACGCGGTGAACACGACTTACTTTGCTCTAAAAAGCATGCACCTGATTACCCAAAATACCAATAGTTACAATGAAGATCACCCCAGTTTATTATATAATTACATTATAATGCTCAAGAAAGAAGAAATTTTTTACAACTTAGGATTCACATGGTACAATATTATTTGGTTTGGATATAAAATTTTCATAGTTTTAAAACACATTTTAACAAGTCGATACAAATTCACTTCAACTTCCTCAAGTGATGTGAGACTAAATTCATGTACTTGGCACCTCACATTACCTCACCTCATTCATCTTAGAGCATCTCTATATAAAATAGTTAGTCAAAATATATTAAAAACTCTATTCTTTATTTAGTTGGTTACTTTTTAAAAAATGTTTCAATAATATTATCTATTTTAGCTAGTCACCTAGTAAATTATATTTTTTTTAACACTAAACTAGAGAAAACAAAAAAAAAAAAAAAAGAGGAGAGAAAAAAAGATAGATTTATGAAATAGTAATTTTCAAAATTTAAAAAATCACTTTTGACTCTCTAAAATAGAAAGCCTATTGGATAGCCATTTTTTAAAATTAGCTCTTTAAAATAACTAAAAAAAGCCACTTTATAGAATTCTTTGGAAATGCTCTTAGTCATTACGTATTACTATCATCTCACGAGTTTATGGCCTTTTGGATCTTAGTAATTACAAAATTTATTATTTCACATACATCATATTAGCATGCAAGTTAGGTTATAACTTCTTAAATTATGTTTGCACATTTATCAAACCTAATGACTGTGCCTTTACATCCTATAGCCGCGTGAGACATAGAAATGCGGTGTGATTAATAAAAGGCATAGTGTTTTTGGCTTTCGAGCGTAGTAGACAAGTCAAATTAACTACTATTTGGTATAGTTAATATATTTTTAACAACTTTACAGATTTGTGTTTAATTAGTTCACTTTAATATTGTGCTATGACATTAAGCAACGTCGGTGTTACATTTCAACAACTGGGGTTCTTGCTCGTTTGGGTGAAGAGAAAGGGAATATAATGAATCAATTCTCTAAATTTAACTTCTGTACATTGAAAAAAGAAAGTATAAAAGGAAAAAGAAAAGAAAAGAAAGAAAGAAATCTTCTGGCAAAATGAAACCTAATGAAGTAGATTGATTGTCACGTTGTGTCTAGTTTCTGTTAAAGTAGATCTAGCTCACACCGCCCCTTCAATTTAAAGATCAATTAAAAATCTAAATGCACATCATAGTTTCAGATTTGTTCAATTAAAAATCTAAATGCATATCGTAGTTTCAGATTTATTTTTCTTCAGTTCAGATAGGACAATGACATTAATTGAAAGAGGAGTCAATTCAATCGAATAGGAAATCCTTTCATTAAATTTTGATAATATTGGTCAGCCATCACAGTCATGTATGGCTACATAAATTCAATGACTCTCACTTTACTGAAAAAAAAACTCTCACCCACCTCTCTCCTTTTGCTTGCTAGACAATTTAATCCCAATTAAAAGTGCGGAGGTTCAATTGATATCATGTTGCCCGTGAATTGTGAGGCCCGAACAATTACCGGTAGTCTGGGACAAGATATCTGGACAAACTAACTCCAAAATTATGAATTGCGATCTCACATCACGTAAAAAAACAAGATGTGAAATGCCATCTATATGAACACTTGTATTTATTTAATATTATACATTTAAGTTGGGCAAATTAAGATCCAAGATAGATAATATTGTACTTTATCATACCCAAAATCAGTTTCCGTGTTTTTTGAGCACCTAAAGCATCTCCAATCTAAGCAAGCTTGATAGTTTTGTCTTTTCTTATATCAAGAATAAGTTTTTGCTTGCCATTGAGCTAACATAGCTTTCGCAAGTTCTAATCTAAACTCCAAGTCATTGAGTTATTGTTATGGAACCTGTCTACTCCAATTTGACTTTTGGATCCATTGTAATCCTAAAATCTTCCGTATCATGATTTCAACATTCACGTGGAGTTTTGAAAAATTATACGGTAAAATGCACCAAGCTATTTACGATTCCATTCATATTAGCTTATCGAAAACTCGGTCAAAACTTATATAAACAAACTTCTACTGATCACATTTTGAAGTGTGTTCGGTAATAATTTTTATCAATTGATCACACTTGATGTATATATATAAATAATTTAAATTTGTAGTGCAATAAAAAGATTTTTAAAGAAACACTCTATTAGATTTTGTCATATGATATTTTTTTTAAAAGTCTTTCACTGTACTACCAATTTAGGTTGTTGATGTATTCACACATTATGTGTCACCATTTAATAAGAATTACTACTGAAAACTCAGTACTATTTAATTACTAAACCATTTTTCATTTAGAGGTTCATTAATTTTTTAAGCTTAGCTTAAACTCGGCTCAATAAGCATATACGCATTAAAAATACCAAGCTACTCAAATTGAATTTAATTAAAATTTATTCAAGCTTAGCTCAAAAGATAAATAAGACAAATTTAAACATATTTTGAACACAATAATTTTTAAAGCAAGTATGAACAACTAATTAATCGGCTCAACTCGGTTAGTTTATGATCTTAATTTTAAGCTAACATGAGAATAAAATTAAAATGACTAAACCCAAAAGATAAGTGGATGTTACACTCCAAGTCCCCTTCAATGTCGCTCTTGAGGGCACACCATAACTCTTCAACAATCCGCAGATTGAAGTGCAATTACTCCTGGCCAAAAACAAAAGAAGTGCAATTACTTTCAAAAGGGTGGTTGCTGAGTTCATTCAGTCGCTTAGAGCCGCCAAATTGGAAAAGCCAGTTGCTTTCAAAAGAGTGGTTGCTGAGTTCATTCACCCACTTCTCCAAATAAAAAGTTAAATCAAGTGACGCAAATTTCAAATGTGGTGTTTCACATGAGACAAATTTTGAATAGTAGAATTACCAACTACCATATTACTCTGATTTAAGATTGGGTTTTGTAAGAACATGTTGTGTTTTGATGTTAAAAACGTATTTTTCACAATTTTTAAAACTTTATATGATCAAAATAAAATATGCTTAACATTTGTCTAGAGAAATCATTAAATACTCAAACATAAAAACATATATTTAAAAATAAAAGTGCTACATTTACACTAGATTGTGTGTTAGTTTCCTAAATTTCGGGCCTTACATTCTAAGCATTAAATTAATGCCAAATTTAGTTAGACGAACTCCATATACTTAATTGTTAGTTTAAATTTGACCAAACTTTACTCTTACCAAACTTTACTCTTATAAAGCCTTTTCTTTTTAAAGATCTTGGTTAGCCTAGTGGTAATAGGTACCTTCATTTATGGTACAAGGTCATTGGTGCTGTGTACTGCAAAAAATTTTACGACTTAGCTATAGTGTATACTCATAATACAAAAAAAAAAAATAATATGATTAACAGATACTAATATACGTTATTAGAATTATACCTCTGAGATTTCTCTAGTTTGATCCCAAATAGCAGCAGGTATGAATTTTAAAATCATTCTGCTTTGATCTCGAACAACAAACAATAGCGACAAGTATGAATCAATTACTCGAACTCAACCTTCAGACTTCTGTTGTATCCCTCGTAGACGCCTTACTTTAAAGAGAATGGGCTCACAGCTGCTAGGTTTTTTTTCTTCACAAAAACATGTATCTCTCAATTATGAGCAAGCGTAGCCTTAACTGCTATTAGAATGCGTATATATAAAGACTACAACAGGGACAATAAGATTAGTATAACTAGAGTTTTCTATGCAAACAAGAATTTTTAATTCAACCAGAATTAATCACTATTTACATAAATTATAATTTATACCACTAATGAATTATAATTGCACTCTCTGTTATACTAAGAATTATATTTCGAACTCCATATTATTAAATACTTATTTATCTCTCCACAGTAAGATTACAGATACCCGTCTATTAAATTAAATTACTAACAATTAAATTCAACAAACTTATTTAATTCTTTGAGACTTTCCACTTAACTTATTTGATATGTCGAATTCATAATTCACCTGTAGGGTTTGACATAATCAAAATTTATATGCTTCCTAAAGGGAATATCATCAATCTCTATATCGGGACATGGATTCCATAAATAATTAATATTCACCATACACGTAATATTATTGTCCAACTCATTGAGTTTATTAACCTATAAAAAATCTCACTCTTCTGTGAATCAAAATAATAAATACTACATGCACGTGTCTATTTATTATATTAGGATTAAAAATATAAACACTCATAATAATCATGAGATATTAATTGTTTTATATAGTCAGTATAAAAATAATTACCTCAATATGGTCGTGTTCAATACATACAAAGTGTATTAGTGCAAGAAGTTAGAATTATACAATTCTCTATAATCAAGACAGACCTATTAAAATCTTGTGTTACAGTCCTACTAATGGTGTGTCCAGTTTCATCTAAGACTGTAAACGATAAACTTATATTTTATAAGAATCGATTATCTGATTTTTCGTATGCAAGCCATATTTTACATACCAAATCATCTACTATATAGAATAAAAGACATACATGCATAATCATTAAATAAATAACTCAATACAAATATTGCTCACACAGATTTTCATTAAAATAGAAAAAGTAATTTATTAATAAATAGTAAAACTATTACACAAAACATATCTTTTACTATAAATTTCTGACAATTGGTTCAACTTACCCTCCCTCTTTACCTGTTTACCTCTCTCATGGGAATATGAACCTAACACTTCCTAAGCCATTCTCACCTGCCGTGAAACCCAACATCTACCGGCGTTTATTCCGGCCACCGAAAAAGAAACTGAACTTCTTCCCTTTATAGCAAGATTCTTATCTAACATTTGAGATCTTGAAAGCAAAATATAAGGTTTTCCAAAATCCCAGCCAAATTGCTTTGGCAACCGAAAACGTTTAGAGCTTCCCCTTCAAACAAGGTTCCATTTTTAGGGTGAAAGTGTAAGATATTTTATGGTTTACATGATGTGACACACATAACTTATTTGATATCTATCAGATATATTTATTGAGTTTATCATGTTAAGATTTCTTATCCTATTCCATATAAATTTTTTATTCTATTGATTAATAAGGAAAAGTTGTTTCCTATTATGTCTACTTTGATGGGTTAGCAAAGTTCAAGTTTAATAAGGAAACTTGTCATTTCTTTATCTATAAATATACACATATCTCAATAATTAATGTATAACTAAAGATTAAGGGGTTAAGAGAGAGAAACTCAGTTTGTAGAAGATCAAGAAAAATATTCAAATCAATCGTTTTAAGGTTTGTTATAATGGTTACAGATATATTTTATATATGAGTTTAATTTTAATGCACTGATAGTATAAATTTTTTTTTACATAAACGGGCACCAGAATATGACATGTGTCTATGAGTCTCATGTCTTTATATTGTACTTAAATTCTAATAGACACGTGTCGCATTTTAGTGCTCTGCTTGTGTAAAAATATTCTATACTGTCGGTGCATCAAAATTAAACTCTTTATATATTTTTGTTTTATTGTTATGTAAAAATTATGATTGTTTTAGATTTTAAATTTATAGTTTATTATGATAAAATTTATGAATTTAAATTTACATGTGGTATAAGATCTTTGCTCACAACTTTTATGATTTTTTATTAAAGATAAATTTAATTGGGTTCAATCGCTCCTGTTGTCATTTCAAGCCTTACGAACGAATATCATCTGAATAATTATTTCGACATTTTCAAAACAAGATTTTGATGCACGGTATATCAACGAACATGTTTATTTATTGTTGATGTATATGCAGAGTCAATAAATAACGGGTAACAATAGCATAAGAAAACACGTTTACCCATGCGGTCTCAACTATTTATACGAATTGATTATCATGTTCAGATTCTGTTGCTGTTAACGCTACAATTGCCTCTCGTGCATACATTTATGCAAAAAAGGTTTAGTTTTTTCAATTATTGATGCTACTGGTGGTTGATGACGTGGCTATTGAATGCTACTGGTGCATGTATGCTGAATAAAATAATAATTATTATTATATTAAAGCATTACAAAGCCTTAATGATACTATTATTATACTGATTCTGGAATGTGATGTTTTGATTCTTTTTTGATGTCGTACGTATAGACGTTGGAAAAGATTTACCTTTTAACTATTGTTTATGGGTATCATGACAATACATGCTTGTAAGTGATGTTATAGGATCATGGTAGTCTTTTGAATTTTTATACTGATTTATGAATATTATGAACATTACCCTGTGAACGTTATTTTATAATGATAAAGATAAAGAATAAGTGTTTTATTATTATCATAAAATAATTATTGAACTCTTCTAAAGACTCTATAAAATAATTATTAGGCTCTTTAATGACCCCTTATATAAATTAATAGGCTCTGTGAAAGATTCATTTATATAATTAATGAGTTCTTCATAGACTCCATGATGTAATTATTAGGCTCCTTTAAATGAATCTCATGATATAATAGCCATAAAGATTAAGGCTATGCAATGTCATTATTTAATTTGACATCTATATTATGACATAGTTTGGCAGCCGCCAAAGTGGCCCAACTAGAATGGCCCATAGATCTCAAATTATATAATTAAATTTAATATCCTTACCCAAGTATTAAAATAATGACATTGTAAATCGCAATTTTAATCACAAGAATATTAGGTCTAACCCAAAGGTGCACTACTTTTCAAAGTATTCATTAACTGGAATAAGATGATTGGTGTATATCCCTAATTGGGAATGGAACTGGATGCCTAAAGGTAATAGACTTACCTAATTATAGATATAATATTAATTAGTCTTATTATGTGAAAGGGTATCACCATAATAGTTAAGGTAAATGGTATGTCATGATTATTACCTAAAAGAGAATCACGATAATACAACTTATTACTCATTAGAATATGCACTTCATTTTAACTCATGAATAATTATAAATTACTCAGAGCGTTAACGTAGTGAGTATTTATCTTATTGCAGCTTCAATTCATGCTTCGCTAATTTCGCATGATTTGTCTGTTTTGATACTTAATGGAATTAATTTTTCTGATTGGTGTGAACAAGTTCAGTTTTACCTAGGTGTGCTGGATCTTGATTTGTCACTTCAAACTGAAAAATCCACTGCTATTACTATTACAAGCATTGCGGATGAAAATGTTGTGTTTGCTGCTTGGGACAAATCTAATAGACTTAGCATTATGTTTATGTGAATGGCTATAGCGAGCAATATCAAGACAACACTGTCGCGTCCAGATTTTTCGCACTCGAGGAATAGTCACCCAAGCGGAAAAAATGTTGTACTCTCTCGTTAGAACTCACCCTCCTAGAAGAATGAGTGCGACTAGGTTTGAATTGAAAATTAATTCGAATAAAGGGTTTTTGAAAAAAGATTTGGAGTCGCCACTTAACTTGATTAAGGTGAGTTAGGTCACCTAAAAACTAAGCATAATCCGAAAACTACACTTAGGGTTTTTGAAAAACGATTTTGAAAATATCTCCTCAATAGAGAGTTTTTAAGGAAAACAGGTTGTTTGGCAACCTTTGGAAAACATTTAGCCCTTTTTGAAAAATAACCCCTTTTTGGTCTTTCGAAAACAGTGATTCAGATTCGGAGGTTGGTTATGTGTAGGGAAGACGCACTAAGCTATCACCCTACCCTGCCCTTTCGGTACCTACATGTCAATCTACCCTAGATTTCACCTATGAGAGTCTTTAATTAACAAATGTTCAACCCTATTCACTTTGAAAAACGATGTTTGAAAACTAACATGATGCATGATATGCAAATGCAAAATAAGAGAGAATTGAAAAATAGATTTGGAGATAAATTTGAAAAGAATTTGATTTGAAAATAAATTTGAAGAGATGGAATTTGAAATTAGAAAGTTTGAAAACTTGGAAATAGGGATTTGAAAATAGAAAGATTTTGAAATTGGAACTTTAAAAATAGATTGGAATTTGAAACTTGAAAATATGGAGACCACACCCATGAGGGTGGAATTGAAAGTTTGAAAAGTGTTGTGACCGCACCTATGAAGGTTGCCTACGTATCCCTTTGGGGGAATCAGGTCAGTCGTAGTTCGGACAAGAGCCCGATTGAAAAGAGATTGATTTGAAGAGAGAGATTGGATTGGGAGAAAGAGATTGAATTGAAAATTGCATTTGATTTGAGATTAGAAGAGGAGATTGGAAATTGAAATTGAGAAGATTGGACTTGTTTTGGAAAAATTGATTTTGGAAAGACTTGGTTTTGGGAAGAAGGAGGTTTAGGAAATCTAGACTTAAGAAAGATGAGACTTAAGAAAGACTTGAGATTAAAAAAGATTGGATTGAAATGTTGGATTTGGAAGATTTGGAAAGATTTGGAAACTTGGAATTTAGGAAAAATTTAGATTAGGAAAGTTTCGAATTAGGAAAGTGTTATTTTTGGAAAGTTTCGAAATTAGGAAAGTTGTAGGTTTTGGAAAGTTTTGAAATTAGAAAAGCTTCATTTTTGGAAAGTTTTGGAGTTAGGAAAGTTTTGAATTAAGAAAGTATTGAATTAAGAAAATTTCGAATTTAGAAATGTTTGAAAAAGGGAAGTTTTGATTTTAGAAAGTTTTGAAAACAAGGAAGTTTTGAAAATAAGAAAGTTTTGTTTTAGGAAAGGTTTGAAAAAGAAAAGTTTTCAGTTTAGGAAATGTTTAAATTAAGAAAGTTTTGAGTTTAGAAAAGTCTTAGATTTGAAAAGATTTTGAAGTTTTGGAAAGTTTAGAATTTAGAAAGATTTGAAATTTAGACAGTTTAAGATTTAGAAAGTTTTAGGGTTTTAGAAAATCTTGAGATTAGGAAAGGTTTGAATCTAAGAAAGATTTGAAAGCTTGGATTTGAAAAAGATTTTGAAAAAGGGGTAGAATTAGGAAAGGGGTTGAATTAGGAAAGATTTGAAAGTTGAGTTTTAAAGTTTAGGAAAGATTTTTATGTTCAAGTTTAGGAAACTTAAGATTTAGGAAAACGGAAGTTTAGGAAGGATTTGAATTAAGAAAGAGTTGGATTTTGAAATTTAAGGAAAGATTTAAAATTTAGGTTTAGGAAACTTATGGTTTAGGAAGGAATTGAATTAGGAAAGGTTTGGATTAGGAAGGAATTGGATTTGGTTTCTGAAAGAGAAAGGTTGGATTTTATTTCCAAAAACGGAGGACGTGATCTAGTTTCCTAAACGGGGAGATTTGATTCGGTTTCCTAAAGAGAAGATAGGATTTGACAAGGATTTGGAAAGGGAGATTCTAGAAACCCTAGTTTTGAAAAATTATGGTTTTGACGTAGAAAAGAGGTTTTGGAAACATGAATAATTTGGATGTGAAAACTAGAGGTTTTGGAAACCTAGGTTTGGGGCAAAATTTGAAAATCATGTTTTTGGAAAGAAAATTAGGGTTTCCTAATGGTGAGTTCTAGGGCTTGACTTGGGCTCTAAGGAAAGAGTTTTTGGAAAGTGCGTTTTTGAAAATGAAGGTTTTCTAGAAGGGAAATCCTAGGGAGGAGTTTTTGGAAAGTGAATTTGGAAAGAGAGTTTTTGGAAAAAGATTTTAAAGGGAAGGAGTTTTGGAAAGTGTGTTTTTGGAAACGTAGATTTTGGAAGGAAGATCCTAGGGGGGAATTTCTGAAAGGGAGATTTTGGAAAAGAGAGTTTTTGGAAAGATTTTTAGGGAGCGTTTTTAGAGAGTGGATTTTGGGGAAAGGAGTTTGGAAAGGAGTTGAAAAAAAAGGAGTTTTGAAAAATAGATTTTAGAAGGGAGTTTTTTGAAAACAATTTTTGAAGAGGAAAGTTTTAGGAAAGTATGTTGAAAAAGAGATTTTTAGTAAGAGATTTTTGAAAAGAGAGTTTTTTAGAAGGGATAAAAACATCTCACTTTCCTAAAGCGATTCTAGCCATAAGAAGGCTAAAACCACTTTAAGAAAGTGGTTTTGAAAACAAGGTTTGAAAATATAGACCAAAAGGTCACTTTTAATATAACACTTTCCTAAAGCAACTCTAGTCATGGAAAGGCTAGAATCACCCTAGAATTGTGGTTTTGAAAACAAGTTTTTGAAAAAGGGATTTTGATGCAATTTTGAAAACAAGTTTAAAAACAACTTTGAAAATGGTTTTTGGAAGATGCAAGACTATGATATGCACAATGCAATTTGGGGTCGTGAACATACAAGGCTAAGGCTTCACCACATAATCAAGGGGGCCAGACCCACGTGGTCTCTGGTTAGACTAAAAGAAAGCCCCCGACCCGGTGACTCTCCAATAGTCCAATCCTACGCATGGACCGGGAATTCCTTTGTTTCAAGCATGCAAAGAAAGGAGGGGAAAGAGATGGGGGATTAAAATAGAGAAAACCCAAGTGGGTCGGAGAGAGAAGAGAGAGGGGGGAAGTGCAGAAAATTAAATAGGGAGCCTACCTTGTATCTTCTTTAATTTGCGCGCCTTGCTTGTCTTCGGTCTTCGGTCTTCGTCTTGATCTTCTTCTTCAGTCTTCAAGGGTTGTCTTCAAGCTTTGTATGGCAGCTCTTCAAGTCTTCGAAGGATGGTTGAAGGCTAGTGTATGAGTGTATGGGGGAGTGTATGAGTGTATAGGAGGCTAGGGTTTGTATAGGGTGGCTAGGGTTTGAAAAACCTAGGGAGGCTAGGGTTTTTGGAGGTACTCAAGCTCTGTATATCGAATTGTGTGATTTCTAGGTTAAGTTTACAGACCCCTTTCACGTTGAACGAGGCTCTGTATTTATAGAGGGAAGACAAGCCTGGCGCCTGTTGCAGTGGCACCACGGCAAAATTTACACCGGCGCCACTACAGGCCATTTTTTGGCTTGGCGCCACTACTAGTGGCGCCAGCCATTTAGGAAACAATTAAGGTCGGCAAGCAACGTATCTTTGACTAGATTTGGGCGCCTGTACTAGTGACTACCATGTAAACTTTAGCCTGGCTTCACTAGGAGTGACTCCGGAAAGTCCGGGAATGATTTGAAGGAGCCGGGAGTGACCCGGAAGGCCGGAAAGGATCAGGAACACTTAAAATAGTGTCCTAGAGGTATTTGACTTGAAAATTGAGGATAAGATGTGTCGGAAAGGTTGACCGAGCCTTTAGGGGCAAAACGGTCAACCGGACCGGAAAACTGCCGGGACAGACTCAAACTGTCCCAGAAGAAGACTTGGGATCTGGAAACATTATTTAGAATATTCTCAAAGGTTTCCAGTTAGATTCCCAGAGCCAGCGTGGTCGGAAAAGGAGACCGGCCCACTAGGGGCAAAACGGTCATTTTATACCGGATTTGCCGGAACTGACTCGGAATGGTCCGGAAAGGTAAAGGAAGGTTGAGAACACTATAAAAAGTATTCCCGGGTCATTACTGGTTTGATACCCAGAGCCGGTGTGGTTGAAAAAGGAAGACCGACCCACTAGGGGCAAAATGGTCATTTTGTACCGGGTTTGCCGGAACTGACTCGGAATGGTCCGGAAAGCTAAAGGAAAGTTGAGAATACTATAAAAAGTATTCTCGGAACATTACCGGTTTGATACTCAAAGCCAGTATGGTCGGAAAAGAAAACCGGCCCTCTACGGGCAAAACGGTCATTTTGTATCGGGTTGGCCGGAACTGACTCGGAATGATCCGGAAAGGTAAAGGGAGATTGAGAATACTATAAAAAGTATTCTCGGGACATTACCGGTTTGATACTCAAAGCCGGTATGGTCGGAAAAGAAAACCGGCCCTCCAGGGGCAAAACTGTCATTTTGTACCGGGTTGGCTGGAACTGACTCGGAATGATTCGGAAAGGTAAAGGAAGATTGAGAATACTATAAAAAGTATTCTCGAGTCATTACCGGTTTGATAATCGGAGCCGGTGTGGTTCCCGGGGCGTTCGGATGCCTAGGGGCAAAATGGTCATCTTGACCGAAAAGTCTCGCAAAAGGTCCTAAGGGTAGTTTGGTCCTTTTGCTCCGAAGTGGGCTAACAGCCACTGGTGTTGACCTAGGTTTTGAGTGTTTCCGCCACTCAAATGGTATGAGTATTTCCGCTACTCGGACGGGGTTGATGATTTGTGAGTATTTTCGCTACTCGGACGGGATTAATGATTTGTGAGTATTTCCGCTACTTGGACGGGGTTGATGATTTGTGAGTATTTTCGCTACTCGGACGGGGTTAATGATTTGTGAGTATTTCCGCTACTCGGACGGGGTTGATGATTTGTGAGTATTTCCGCTACTCTAACGGTTCTGTGAGTAGTTTCGCTACTCAGACCGTCTCGAGGAATAAACTGTCTCGAGAGAGGGATTGGAAAGGGGTCTTACCGTCTCCGAAGAGACGTGCCTGGATTGGAACCGTCTCGAGGAATAAACTGTCTCGAGAGAGGGATTGGAAAGGGGTCTTACCGTCTCCGAAGAGACGTGCCTGGGTTTTGAGTGTTTCCGCCACTCTAACTGTGTGAGTATTTCCGCTACTCTAACGATTTGGTGAGTACTTCCGCTACTCTAACGGTTTTGTGAGTACTTCCGCTACTCTAATGGTTTTGTGAGTAGTTTTGCTACGCAGACCGTCTCGAGGAATAAACTGTCTCGAGAGAGGGATTGGAATTGGAATAAGAAAGGACAATGCCCCTAAGGGCATTTTGGTCATTTTGCCTCTATTTGGGCCTGACAGGCCCGCGAAGCGATGGAAAGATGAAATTTGGACTAGAGGATTGGTTTCGATTGGAATATGTCCATAATGACTTGAAAACAAGTCTGGACGGAGTGTAGACTGCCGAGCGGTCAAAAATGGGGTGCTTACAAACACTTCCAATAACTAACAATGCTATGAAATTCCTTAATAATATAGAAGAACATTTTCGATTGCTGACAAGTCCCTTGTAGGGACACTTATAGCTAATCTTACTACCATGAAATTTGATGGTACACGTGGGATGCATGAGCATATCCTTGAAATAACAAATCTAGCTGCTAAACTGAAAGTTTTAGAGATGAATGTTGATGAGTTCTCTCTTGTTCAATTTATCTTGAACTCCTTGCCTTCTCAGTATGGGCCTTTTCAGATTCATTATAACAGGATAAGTAGATTATAAATGAATTGACCAATATGCTTGTTCAAAAAGAGGCAAGGCGTAAGCAATAAGAACATTACTCAATTTATCTCGTAAGTCAAGAAGCTGAAAAGAAATGATAGAAGCCTAAAAAGGGAAAGAAACTAGTTTCATCCAAGACTAGTGAGCCTACTAAGGATACCAAGGCTCATAAGAAGAAAAGATATGATAAATGCCATTTTTGTAGAAAGTTGGGGCATTATTAGAAAGATTGCTTTAAACGTAGGGCATGGTTCGAAAAGAAAAGTAAACATTTAGCTTTTGTATATTTCGAATCAAACCTTATTGAAATTCCTTCTAATACTTGGTGGATTGACTCGGGTGCTACTGTTCATGTTTCAAATACGATGCAGCGATTTCTTACGACCCAAACCATAAAGCCAAATGAAAAAGTCAAATTCATGGGGAATCGGGTTAAAGCGCCAGTAGAAGCCATTGGAACCTTTCGTTTGTTTTTAGATGTTGGCTATCATTTAGATTTGTTTCAAACATTTTATGTTCCTTCTCTTTCTCGTAATTTGGTTTCGTTGTCCAAACTCGATGTTGAGGGATATTCCTTTAAATTTGGTAATAAAAGTGTTAGTTTGTTTAAGAATACCTCTTTTCTTAGTTTTGGTATTCTACATGAAGGTTTATACTAATTAAAGCTTGATGACCAATTTGCTGAAACTCTTCTAACCCTACATCATAACATTGGAACTAAACATACCCGGATAGATAAAAATTCTTCCATATTGTGGCATAAATGACTGGGTCATATATCTAGAGAAAGGTTAGAGAGATTAGTAAAAGATGAAATTCTTTT
This sequence comes from Euryodendron excelsum, assembly GCA_033060915.1. NCBI lineage: Eukaryota > Viridiplantae > Streptophyta > Magnoliopsida > Ericales > Pentaphylacaceae > Euryodendron > Euryodendron excelsum. The sequence continues at coordinate 28,308,140 of CM065394.1, read as the reverse complement.
GAATCTAGATTTTACTGATTTTGGTATGTGTGTAGATTGTATTAAGGGAAAACAAACCAAACACACCAAAAAGGGTGCCGCAAGAAGTGCAGAATTCCTTGAAATAATTCATACGTATATTTGTAGACCTTTTGATAATCCATCTTTTGGTGGAGAAAGGTATTTTATCACCTTTATAGATGATTTTTCACGTTATGGACATATCTATCTATTATATGAAAAATCTAAAGTAGTGGATGTCTTTTGAGATTTACATAACTGATGTTGAAAGACAGTTAGATAGAAAGGTAAAAATCATCAGATCGGATAGAGATGGTGAATATTATGGAAGGTATGATGGTATAAAGCAATGTCCTGGTCCATTTGCTAAACTCCTCAAAAAATGTGGCATATGTGCACAATCTACTATGCCAGATACACCATAACAGAATGGTGTAGCTAAAAGGCGTAACCGTACTCTAATGGACATGGTTAGGAGTATGTTAAGTAATTCTTTGTTATGAATGGAAGCTGTTAAGACCACTATGTAGTTGTTAAATCGGATTCCAAGTAAGGCAGTTCCAAAGACTCCTTTTGAATTGTAGACTAGAAAGAAATCGAGTTTGAGGCACCTGCATGTTTGGGGTTGTCCGGCGGAGGCAAGAATTTATAATCCACACGAAAAGAAATTAGATTTTAGAACAATCAGTGGTTACTTTATTGGTTACCCTGAAAAATCCAAATGGTACAGGTTTTACTGTTCTACCCATAGTATGAGAATTGTAGAAATCGGTAATGTCAGATTCATTGAGAATGGTGAAATCAGTAGAGTGATAAACCATGAAATGTGGTTATTCAAGAAGTTAGGTTACAAGTCCCATTACTTATAACTTCTAATGAAGTTGTTCCCATAGTTGTCGAACGTTTGACAATAATGGGCAATAAACTAATGATCAACCACTCCATAATGAGATTGTCACCAATGAACCGACAATAAAAAAACCATAACGAGTAGCATTAAGAAGATCTCAAAAGGAAATGAGATCAATTATTCTGAATGATTATGTGATATATCAACAAGAATCTGACTTTGATATAGGGACAAGTAAAGACCCAGTTTCATTTTCTCAAATCATGGAAAGTAATGATTCTGATAAATGGATTGATGCCATAAATAAAGAATTGAAATCAATGGATTAGAACGAAGTCTGGGATCTCATTAAATTGCTTGAAGGATATAAGAAAGTTGGTCGCAGGTGGGTCTTTAAGACCAAACGCGATACTAGTGGCAATATTAAAAGATATAAAGCTAGACTTGCGACCAAAGGTTTCACTCATAAAGGAGGCATTGATTATAAAGAGATATTCTCTCCTGTATGAAAGAAGAACTCCTTAAGAATCATTATGACATTAGTAGATCATTTTGATTTAGAGCTGCATCAAATGGATGTGAAACTACTTTTTCTAAATGAGAATTTAGAGGAAGAAGTTTACATGGATCAACCTGAAGGATTCTCTGTAAAAGAAAAAGAGCACATGGTTTGCAAACTTAAGAAATCAATATATGGATTTAAACAAGCTTCCTGCCAATGGTATCTTAAGTTCAATGATATTATTACTTCCTTTGGTTTAAGGAAAACACTATTGATTGGTGTATATATCTAAAGGTTAGTGGGAGTAAGTTTATATTTTTTTATTCTGTATGTTGATGATATTTTGCTTCCCAATAGTGATCTTGGATTATTGTATCAAACCAAGAAATTTCTCCATAAGAACTTTGAGATTAAAGAAGTGGGTGAGGCAGCCTACGTGATAGGAATTAAAATATTTCGGGATCGATCACGTGGATTTTTAGGGTTGTCTCAGAAAGCTTATATCAAAAGAGTTTTAGAAATGTTTAATATAGAGAATTGTTTAGCTAGTGTTGCTCTAATTCAGAAAGGAGATAAGTTCAGCATTTTGCAATACCCATAGAATGAATAAGAACTTAAACAAATGGAAAGGATTCCTTATGCTTGTATTGTAAGAAGCTTAATATATGTACAGACTTGCACTAGGCTATATATTGTTGGCCCAAAAGACAACCCAAGAGGGGGGGTGAATTGAGTTTTTTGAAGATTAATGATAATTAAGATTAATTAAAATTAATCTAAATAATGTAACAGTGATCAATCTATGTGTAATGCAATGTAATCAAAAGAGGAAAAGAAAATAGAGCAATAGAAAGAACACGAGTTATCGAGGTTCAACCACATTCCCTGGTCTACGTCCTCACCCCAAGATCCTCTTGAAGTCTTTCTCCACTATGTAATCTCCAATTACAAATGGGTGTTGATTGACTAAGTGCTCAGCTCACTCTTTACACAAGAACCTCTTCCCAAGTTCTTCAGCTATCAAGTGGTTTTATCCAAGATCAACTCAAAGTTATAAGAGTTTTTCTTCCACAAGAGAACTCTCAAACTCTCACTTACAAATGTATAAAGATATACAAATGATGTACAAACTCTCTAAAAAAAGTGGATTAAAACAATCAAAGCTCACACAATGAAGACAAAGAGAATGTTCAGAATATTCAGCTTGATTAGTTAGTGGATATTTGTTTCTTGTCTCACTTGTTGTATAAATGTAGTTGGAAGCCTGTATATAAACGCTTGTATTGATTTTATTCATTGGAGGTTGTTGGGGTTCATTTAATGTATGTCCAGTCTGTTATAACATTAGAAAAACTAGCCGTTATATCCTAGGGGTCGACTATTTGCCTTAAAGGGTCGACTTTTCTGGTTTGCATTTTCCAGATGTTGTCCACTGTCTCTATGAGTTGGCTCTTCATATCCATGAGTCGGCTCATTGATCATTCTGTCTTCGAGTTATTTGCTTCTGTCTTCAAGAGGCGACTATTCAATTCCATGAGTCGGTTCTTAGCACAGAAATCTTGCTTAAGTCTTTATGAATCGATTCTTTATGTTCAAGGGTCAGCTCATTGATCATTTGGTCTTCAACTCTTTGCTTCTGTCTTCATGAGTCGACTCTTTATCTCCTTGAGTCGGTTCATTGCTTATTTTGTCTTCACGTTTGTACTTCTGTATTCATGAGGCGACTCTTCATTTTCATGAGTCGGCTCATTACCCAGAAATCTTCATTGTCTTTCAATGACCAAGTTCATCTTTAGCCATATTATAAGATATTCAAGGAGTCTTTTCTTTTGGGGTATGGTGATCAATCAAAACACTTTGACTTAACAAAGTTATCTTCTTATTCAATTTGGATTGAATTAATCATTTGATACTCATCTTTTCTTGACTATCAATCTGTTAGGGATTCACATTCTCAATGCTGAGTTCTTTTACCAATCTTTCTCTTTTATTGCTGAGCTCTTTCTTTATTTGTCAAGCTATTACTTTCATTGCCGATTTCTTCTCTTTGCTAGCAATTCTTCTTTCTCCTTTGGAATCACTTCAATGAGATTTTTGTAAACTTAATGAAGTCTATTCAAACATATTGTCTTCATTGATTCTTTTACATCTCAGAAGAATTCTTCACTCGAATACCATATAGAGATCAGACAATCAATATGAATCTTCTTCTTAGGCAACTTCTAATCACATTATCTTGGATTGACCTTTTGCATACTTAATGAAGTCTTCAATTGAGTTTTTTTTAATCTCTTCATAGTTAAATCTTCTTTAACTGACTTTTGCACACTCTGATGAAGTCTTCAATCCCTTTGAGTGTAATACAACTTCATTGAGTCTATGCATACTTAATGAAAGCTTTATTTGAACACCTTCAATCTCTTCGAATGCAAAACATCTGTTTGAAGTAGAAATATGCGTCAATGCTCTGTTTGGTTCATTGCATAGCTCTTAGAGTTCATTACTTAATCCTGAGCTTGCTGTGCATTCGTTTTGACATGTATTAGACTTAAAATTGAATTTTAAGTCTAAATTATAAATTTTATTAATCTGCACACTAAGTAAATGCATTAGTAAAATAACACAAGATTTAGTTATCAACAAAATCATCATGGAAAGCAACCTTGAGTCGACATATATCAGTTTTGCTGTTGGTATGTTAGGAAGGTACCAAAGCAATCCTGGGGTGGATCACTGGAAAGCTGTTAAGAAAGTGATGAGATACTTGTAAGGAACGAAGGACTATATGCTCACGTTTAAGAAGTCTGATCATCTAGAGGTAATTGGCTATTTCGATTCGGATTTTGCTAGATGGGTTGATACTAGAAAGTCCACTTTTGGCTATCTGTTCCTATTAGCTGGAGGAGCGATATCATGTGGGAAACAAACTATCACTACTTCATCTACTATGAAAGCTAAATTTGTGGTATGCTTTGAAGCCATAGTTCAAGGATTGTGGTTGCGAAATTTTATCTCAGGAATTGGAGTTGTCGACTTTATTGCCAAGCTGCTAAAAATTCATTGTGATAATATCGCAGCTGTATTTTTCTCCAAGAACAACAAGTATTCTAAGGGTGCTAAACACATGGAATTGAAATAAAAAGTTTAAAAATAGAGAGTGTTTATAGAGCATGTAAACAATGAGTTTATGATTACAAATCCATTAGCAAAAGGACTACCACCAAAGACGTTTAACGATCATGTTAACAAAATGGGTTTTAATTGTAACCTATAATAGTTATTTATTTGAATTTTACATAATGATAATCTTTTGATTTATGGGACACTTTGAGATCTCGTTTAAATATGTTTCCGATATTTCCTGTTTTCCATAATGTATACATTTATGAGATTGGATGAATGATAACAGAAATAATTTTTGTTAAAAGACATTATGTTGGACTATTTTTATACACTTTTAATTTATAGACTGTGTTAAACAGTTTTCTAATGTTGTAGTGCATAGAAGGAACTATGTCGATTTTTGATATACGACAGCCGTGACTCTCATTAGTTGATTGTTTAATTATGATATTATGATGCTGACTAAATCAAAGTGAGATTGGATTGGATTTATCGCGCACTTATGTTTAACCTTATTAAACTTAATATGGAAAGTAATCACATGAGTCAAGTGGGAGAATGTAAGATATTTTATGGCCCACATGATGTGGCACACATGACTTATCTGATATCTATCAAATATATTTATTGAGTTTATTATGTTAGGATTTTTTATCCTATTCCACATAAAACTCTTATTTTACTAGTCAATAAGAAGAAGTTGTTTCTTACTATGTTTACTTTGATGGGTTAGTAGAGTTCAAGTCTAATAAAGAAACAAGTCATCTCTTTGCTTATAAATATATGCATATCCCCACCATTAGTGTGTAACTAAAGATTAAGGAGTTAAGAGAGGGAAACTCAGTTTTTAAAACTTTAAGAAAGATATTGAAATTAATCGCTTTAATGTTTGCTACAATAGTTACAAGTATATTTCAATTTCATACATATCCACTTTATTATTATGTGAAAATTATGATTATTTTGAATCTTGAATTTATAATTTATTATGATAAAATCTATAAATTTAAATTTACGAAAGTCTAACGAAAGATTTTTTGCATGGGCTTCTGTCGTTTTCTGTAGGCTATGTGTTCATCAAGAACTATCAGCAAGTCCTAATGAAAAGCTGAAGAGATTTAGTCATTGATTAAAACCTTGTATGGTGGGGAGCAAAAAAGAGAGAAGAAAGAAAATATTGTTGAAATCTCATGTTTATATAGTATTCGTACATCTTTTTGGCTTTGATTTATGAATATTGCTACAAAAATTTTCTCAAGAAAGACCCACTGGTGTTTACAGTAATACGAACAACGGTGGGAAACATACCAATGATGTCAAGGAAAAAAAAACACGGGGCATTATCAATGGTAGAGATCTAGGAGGGAGGCTATATCTTGGTGAATTTTGGGTGATAATATTGGCTATGGCATCACAACGGCTGTTCATTTCAGCGGTGACGGTGATAGTGCCGTCGGCAGAAAAGAGTGAATTGAAAGGGATAAGAGAAGGGCACTTTTGTCTTTTCATTTTTGCCACATGAGTTGCCATGTTAGCCATACAGGTCATTCTGGTCAATTTTTTTGGTTAAAATTTTTGGAAGAATAGTATTTTTCATATGCAAAAAGTATTAAAATGATTAAATTTAACGAAAATTTTATTAAAGAGGTATTTTCGATCTTTTTTAATATTTTAATTTAAAGAGATAAAATTTATATGCCTAAACCAGCGCGTTGAATGTCCGGCAAAATAGGTTTAACCTCAACATGAGCTACGGAAACCCGAATGTGAGGATTAGCCCTAAAGCACCAAGTTCAACCCGCAGTACCAACCCTTTGTGGGTGCTAGGCCACATGTCAATTGCCAATATGGACCAATAATTGTTTGCTTGTTCTCAAATAAAAGGCAGATTTATGCGCTTAAGTAACCACTAACTTATGCTGGACTAGAAGTCGTGGCATGCTACATGAGGTTATGCATATAGTTGGCACTATAAATATTGGACTAGAAGTCGTGGCATACTACATGAGGTAAAACATAATTTATCATAACGGAAATCAAAGCTTCAAATTAAAATAAGAAGATACATGAAATTAACTTAAAAACATACAGGATTGATGTCTTCATGAGGGACAAATGTGTAGTGGTAAGGTAATTTCAACTACTACCACTAATTATAAGATTTGAGCATCATAGTACGGGACTAGGAGTGAACATTGGTCAGGTTGAATTTACACTAAAAAATAATTTTTGTAGGGCCTAAAACTAAATCTCTAAGCCTACCAAAATAAAATTTACCTGCCCAAACTCGCTCATTTTAGCTGAAAATTTTTTTAACAAATAATTTTTTTCTCCAAAAATTATGTTAAATAACAAAAAATTTAATTACATAGTTATACGAAAATATATAAATATATTATTTTATACATATTTTCAGAGGAGCCGAACTTTAAACAAAATTTTCAAGCTCATCCATTAATATAATAGAGCCTAAAATAAAATTTGAACTCCATAAATGATGGCTTGGCCAGGCCATTAGGACCCATGACCACCCTATGTGAGACCCATCACTACATGATGGATAAAATATCATAATGAAAGTATTATTTAAAAATATGAATGCTACCTATTTATTGAACTTTTGTATCTCTCTATGCGTACTAAAGACAACCATAAGTTATTTATTTTCTGAGTTAAAAATAGAATGAACCCAAAATGATCTTTAGTAAATATTAAAATTTGAAATTGTGGGTTTACATATTTGCCTTAGTCAATATTGACGATTTGAAACAATTTTTGTTAAATCTATACTATTATAAATAACAAAACGTTATGAAGTATTTGAGGTTGAAACTTTTAATACATTTTGCTTAATTTTTAAAATTTTATTTAATAACATATCACCTTCCGTGTAGTAATCTAATTGGTCAAATTTTATCACTTGAAGTTGTAAAGATAAAATTAAACAAAATTTTAAATTTGAAAATTTGAAACTTCCTTTTAAGTTTGGACTATTATGACATTGTTGGTCATAGTAAGAAAATTTTATCCTTATCAATTGGATAAAAGAGTTTAAACAAGTGGATAATAAACTAATATGGATTGATCTTGTGAGACCTCATAAGAATTTTAAATTTAATGAAAAGTTAAATAATGTTATGATCAATTAGATTACCAAACCTAATGACATGCATGATTATCAATATTTCAAAAATTTAAAAGTTTGAGAATAATGAAATTTTAAATTTCAATTAATAACACTTCACTTTCTGTGTAGTAATCTGATTGGTTAATTTTTATTACATATTAATCTTTTTTGTCACTACAAATATCTCTTATCAACAATTATGATATCAAGCGGAAATTAATAGAACTTTACATTTCAAATATTCACTACAAACTAATCTTATCATTAATTATAATATCAAGCGTTAAATCTACAAAACTTTAAATTTTAAATGTGATATCCACTACACCATCAACTATAAACCAACTCAATTTTAATTTTCAAATATAAAATTAATTTTAAATATCAAACATGTTATCACGGTTTCAAACACTTAATCTTATTACTAATTTACTACAATATCACTATCTTTATACTTGCCTACACTATTAAAACTCTAGAAACTTTACGTTTTGGCTTCACGTATCCTATCTTAGACTAACGACATGCTCATTAGGTTACTTTTTTAATATTTTTTTCCATGACCAGCAATACTACATGTGAAAGGTAAGTTTATCACTTATTGTAATTAATTATGTGTTTTTAATGTGTACGCAATATTTTTTGAAATGTATTTTAAAATTATCACCGTGTTTTTGGGTTTTCACTCAATTGGCAAACTGGGTCATTCACAATTGGGTCTCTCACGACACACCGTCAACACTTGCATTTCTCTCCTCCATCCCTGCATCACCTCCGCTTGAAGTCCCCCTAATTGCTTTCTTCTTTATTTTCTTTATATGTTTGTGTTTAATATATTATATCTATATATTTATCTGTATTCACTCACATGTGCTTCCGTTTCTGTTGTGAACTTTTTATTTATTTCAGTATGCTTCAATTGATGTTTTTGGCTAATAGTTGGACTAACCAAGTGAATTCAAGTGAAGTTTTTAAATTTGACACTACCTCAATATTTGTAATTTTTACAGGATGAAACTAGTTGTTGATAACGTATGAAACAAGAATCAAATCAAATCCAAACTAGCAAGGTTGGCACAAAGGCATGTAATTTTTAGTGAATTATTATGTAAGTTTTTTGTTACTGAATCTTCATTAAAGTTAAGTGCTTTCATTATTGATAGTTAAGTTATATATCGTGATAGTTAAATTTTTTATTATTGAGCATTCATTTAATTTAATGTTTCAATTTATTGACATATAAGTAATGTGTTGTGACAATATTTTTTTTTTTTAAAATTCTGTGCATAGCATAGGTTTACTGCTAATAGTGAATAATGTGAAAATTGCGGGACTTAATTACTCTTAAGTATTATGCTCCCACATTCTGGTTGACGTTATGTGAGATTACTACCAATTACAATTAGCGAATGATCAAACACTGAAATAGTTTCAATTTTAGAGAAATACCAAACTGGTGCTATACTTGCATATTTGAGTGTATATGTTAAAACGAAAAGCCGGACGAAGTTTGTATCAAATATGAAATGTTCATCTTATTCCATCTTTTGTCCTATTTCAAACAAATATCCAACAAAACCAAATTAAAAGATTTGAAATGTTTATTTTATTCCATCATTTATCCTATTTCAAACATCCAATAAAACAAAGTTAAATTGGAAAACAGCTATATGATTTGATGTCCCCGAAAATTTGTTATTTATTTATTGAAAGTGGGATAATCAGTTCTTGAACATTCAATTCGTCCTAATTTTATGTCCCAAATAAACTAGCATATAACATTTATTGCTTATACGTGTGATAATTTGTAGATACAAAAAGACTAATTTGTCCCTTAGGGGACGATAATGGAGTAAGTGGTTCTGAAGGTCATTCGGCACAAACACAACTTATGTTTATCTACTAATTTTTTATTATGTACAAGCCTATTTCAGAATTTTAGTACAATAATAACAAAAATAGGAAAAGCAATATTTCTTTGCAACAAAAAATATGGAAAAAGATAAACATAAGACCAGCATTTAATTGTGTTGGTAAAGAAGGAAGATACGTGTGAGCCTGAAGCCTTACAAGTGGGAACCAAGTAAAGAATTACATTAGGCAAGGGGATGTTTAGACATAATTTATTTAATAATTTATTATTTATGTTTATAATTTTTTAAAAATAAATTTAAATAATTGACTTAAAAAAAATAATTTATATCTAATTATATATATTTTTTAAATTATTTAAAAATAAATTAATACCTTATAACTTATACCTTAATACCTTAAAAACAGTTGGCCAAACCTCCTCTAAATAGCAGTTTACCCAATTGAAAACGATCTCGTAAAAGTCTCCATCAAATTGCCGATTTTTCTCTACTCTCTCTCTCTCTCCTTTTTCTCTCTCTAGCTTTAGTTTCCGAAGCGTCCATTGTAGCCGACTTCCCCAACCACTTGCACCTATATATATCCTGAAACGATCCTGAAAACCCCCACACTTTCGGACCTTTCAACCAAACCCCCCATTTTTCTCTCCGAAAATATCGAAACCCAATAACCGAATTGCTGAGGAGATCTCTCTTTCTCTCTCTAAATTTGCAGAACCCATTAAAACAGAGTAGAAGTAGCAGAATCATTTGGGAAATGCAGTCGAGTCCAGTGCTCTCGCTTTCGCCTAGCTTCAATAGCTACTCCTCGGGTAAACTTGCAGAGATTGCTGCTAGAGTTGTCGATGAATTTACCCAAGATTCGGAGTCAGAATTTGAAGATGAAGAGAAATCGAGCGGTAGAGCTCGGGAGCAGCCACAGGTCGAAGAAGACAACGAAGATGATGATGATGATTTTGAGTTCCCTTTTGTGTGCAGAGAGCCTAATTCGTCTCCAATTTCGGCTGATGAAATCTTCTACAATGGTCAGATCCGGCCAGTTTTTCCGCTTTTCAACAGAGATTTGTTGTTCAGTGATGTTGAAAACGGTGGCGTAACTCCGGCTAAGCCTCGAACTCCGTCGTCAATTCGGATTCCCCTGGGGAAGCTTTTGTTCGAGGACCGCGACCCTCCATCGTGTTCGTCGTCGGAAGCCGACGACCTCGAAGGAATTCCAACCGGAACGTACTGCGTCTGGACGCCGAAATCAGCGGATGCGGCGGCTAAGGAGTCGCCGGGGAGGTGTAAGAAGAGTAACTCGACGGGATCGTCGAAGCGGTGGAAGTTTCGCGACCTTCTCTACCGCAGCAACAGCGACGGCAAGGACACATTCGTCTTTCTCACTCCGTCGAATGGCAATGCGAAGAAGAAAGAAAGGACGGCTTCTGAGAAATCAGCAACGGGGAAAAGTGGCGCCCAAGTGAAAGTATCTGGTAAAGTGAAAGCGAAGGTCGTCGGCGGCGAGGGTGTGCCGGTGACGGCTGCACACGAGGGGCCTTACGTGAGGAACAGAGGGGTGAAGGACGGAGATCATCGGCAGCGGTCGTTCCTCCCGTACAGGCAAGATTTGGTTGGGTTCTTTGCTAACGTGAACGGGTTGAGCAGGAATGTCCACCCTTTCTGAGTCTCTCTCTCTCTCTCTCTCTCCCTCCGACTGGTCACTGAGTTTGTGATTAATCGTTTAATTATCCTTTTAATTACGAAAGAAAATTATACTTAGGGAGAGAGAGAAGCGTGGTGGTCCAGTGGGGTGAGTGATTATAGATAGGTAATTTTGGTTTTTCTCTTACTTGTGCATCGATTTTGGTTGTTTTCAAGCGTGTAAAGAACTGTAAATACGTGGAAATGCACTATCTTCTCTCTCTTTCTAAGAAATATCTATGGTTTGGGTTTGGGCTCCACAAGAAAACACTAGTTTTGTGTCTCCTTTTTTAAATTTTGTAATGCGCATGATTTTTATTTATTTATTTTTAGAATTGTTATTTTGATGACAGTGACTAATGAGCTATTACATTTTCAAAGATGATTAAAATTCAATATTAACTTTTTTTTTTCTTTTTCCTTTTTAATTTTTTATTCGGTACAACAATACGAACTTGATGTAAGGCTTTCATGATATATTTGGTGTGGTTTGCTTACTATTTGACATAATTAATTAGCACCTAATTGTGCTTTGCAAGCAAAAGAAAGTCAAAAGCTTGACGTGAAGAAATGGCAATTTTTACGTACCAAAAAAAAAAAAAAAAGGAAATGGCAATTTACAAAAAAATAAAAATAAAAGAAAGGACAACAGTTTATTTCTATTGATTTGCAGTATCAATATGGACATGACTAAAAGATTTTGTCTATGATCTAGTCAAAACTAAAATCATAAATAAAATTTAGAAGTGGGGTTGTTAAACTGTGATATGGAAAACTGTTATCTCTTCTTTATAATCCAAATACTTTTTTTTGGAAAATAAATGTCAAGTGTAGGAAATTCAAGCTTTTGTTTAAATTATTCAACGTAGTATGAGTTTTTCGATAGTCATTTTTATTAATTTGTGACATGTGACACTTATTCTTTAATAATTTCTCATTTTATCACGAATTTTAATTGTTGATGTAATTAAATATCACACATCACAATTCAATTAAGGCAGTTTCTTTAGTGTAACTGTGGAGTAAATTTTAAATAATTTATGTTTTGTCTACCCAAATTTGGGCACTATTTAGTTGTAGTTTCAGCCGATTTCGTTTTTTAAAATGTCTTTGGTAAACAATTTTCATATATTGATTTGGAAATTTGTTTTTTGAAACAGCTCAATATTAGGAAACAGAAATTTTTTTTTTTGTTTTCTGAATGCTAAAAACCTATCTCGAGCTGAAGAGGCTTCTAGATTTCTCTTCATATTGCTGGCATTAATTCAATCTTGATTGCTGTCTTTAAGGAGATTTATAGCATCAATTCCCCCAGAAGAAATTATCAGGTTTAATTAATATCACTTAACTGAGGATATATTAATCCTGACAAAAGGGAATGCCATTAACCCACCATGAATTTAGCTGTGAACACTGAAAGGAAGAGGAGTGGGGGAGGTTAAATGGATATTTTCTGTGGCCCAATTTGGGTTCCAATTGGTCTTGTTGGTTCTGACTTTTGCTGATTTTCCAGGTCTGTTTCCACTAGAAATTGGAAAAGCTTCCAACATCCATTGGAAAATGTGTAAAGTGAGGGCCTTATTTCCCTTCTTTCTACCAGTCCTATTGGCTTTGGGACTTTGTGACATTGAATCAAACTGTAGGAGGAGATTTGGATTTTCCATTTCTTATTAGCGTTAACATTGATGGAGTGAATGCCGGAAGTAATTGGCTAAAGGTGATGATATATTACGAAAAATTTTATACAGAACTTTTATACAAAAAGATGTAGTAAAATAAAAGTATATTATTTTATAATAAAATATTTATTATTATGATTTTTAATTATAAAAATATTATCGTCTCGTTATTTTGAATGAATTTTTTGTAAAAATTTTTTTTTAGAAAAATAACATTTTCCTTGGAAAAATAATTTGGCTGCAAAGACTGTATTAATTTCATGATTTCTTTATAAAATTTTGTTGTTTTAACAAGAAAAGGAAATGAAGATATACAATCGATCAATCTAATAATTAATAATGTTGAAAGATCTAAATCCGTGCGTGTTTAAGGTTTGAACCAACTAAAATGATCATGTGTTTAACAAAGTACGGAATACATGTGTTTGAGTCTCATCTCTTGTTGCGAAGTAGAAACACTAGTATTAGTCGCGACTGTTACTAAAGGACCTCGTTGCGAAGAATGGGGTTTTGCATATGCCCATTTACACCCTTGCTTTATCAATGTGTTCCTTCTGAATCTCGGCATGCTTTCTTATTAAAAATAGAATAATAATATGTAAAACAAACTAAATATACAAAAAATATAGTTGAATTGAAATTTATTACTTTAAACAAAATATTCATTAAAATAACTTTAAAATTACAAAAATACATCAATGAAATTTTTTGGATAAAATTTTTGTAAGAATAGAATTTCCCCCAAGCATAAGACATCTGCATTTAAATATGAAGCTTACAATGCTTTCTCATTAAGACCTAATTATCAAACTAGTTGATGGAATTTGAACTACCACCCATTAGTCTACAAAGGGTTGGTGGATATAATGATTCCTCAGAGGAAAACTTCAGCCAGATCGACCATGCTTAATTGTTGGCATTACTACAGGAGGCCTTTAAGAAGGTTACTCACAAAAGGAAAATTCTAACTTGCAAAAAGAAATAGTTATATAGAAAATCTATTCAAAATGATCTGGGGAAAGTATTTTTTAGAATTAAAAACCATTTTGAAGGGTATTTTATTTTAAAATGAAATGTCACAATTCAAAATATCATTCTATACAAATATTCTGTATAATTATCATTATTATTTTTTGTTTCTATAGCATTGCTCAAAATTAAAACATACCGCACATTACTAGTGAGTGTGAGGAGGATGTTGGGAAGAGGATGGCCTTCTACTATGTTACCTTTGTGGTATAACAAATAAATTTTCTTTCGAAAAGTTATAATCTGTAATCATAGAGCTTATAAAACAAAAACAAAAACCAAACAACAGGCCAAAATCATTCATGAATTCATTCTTGCAAAATAACACAACACGCTTGTTATTGCCAGCTTAATAAAGAACATTTTTCAAAAGAAAAATGCTATTCTTACAAAAATAAATAAATAAATAAAAAGTCAATGAAAACTCCCACTAAAAATTGGTGTGCAAGTGACAGTTTTGTAATTAAAAGTCATTACAGTAGGTGTTTTGTTTTGAAGTGAAAGACTATTATTCAGACAAATCATTTTGTATAAAATTTCATATGAATTTTCTATTTATATAACATTACCCTTTCCAAAAATGGAATTTTGGAGGAGTGTTACCTGAAAACATTATTCAAACTCATATTCCAATTTGAATATTTTTCTTCTATTTTCTTTTTTCCATTGTGGTTATCCAAATGTTCATGTTCACAAGAATCCCACCGCACTCTTTTTCATCAAATTGGCAGACAAAGTCCATGTGCATGCACTTGTTATCTCTCACATAGCTAAATCTCAATCAAGGGCATTAAGATGCTAACAGCTCTCACTTTCGAAGGTTAGCTAGAATTGGTGGGCAAAGGTGGAAAAAGGGCCGTCTTTCTTCACATTACATGTGTGAGCCCTCTTTCAAGAAAGCTTAAATTGAGGAGGATAGATGTTGTTCATACTTCATAGTTATCAGAATAAGAAGCGAAAGTGGGAAAGGTGACCAAAAAACGGAAAAAGGGGAAGTAGAGAAAACAACTAGGAATTGAATGAAAACCTAATAGGAATCTGATATAAAAAAGAAAGAAAGCAAGAAAGAAACATTTAGAAAATACAGAGAAAACTTATATGAATTCTTTGATTTATAATTTTACATACTATAATAAATGTTTTGTTGAATATGAGGACAGCAATGTCTATAAATGAAGATTTTGTGGGTTTCTTATCAGTTTCTCCTTATTTTCTTTAAAATTTTCCTTACAACATCCGAAAAGTGTCGCGAAGTATTTGAAAATATTTCCTAAAAATATTCAAAACATTTCTCCAAAATTTTTAAATAGTTTTGTACCCGTATCTAAAACGCACTTTACCACTCAAATTGAGTTTCATTGTAACTATGTAATAGAGATAAGATGATACATAATGTGTTTTTCTCTAGGCGGTCTTGTGTAAAAAAATTTTTTTACACAAGCTGGCATCAAGAGATGACAAATTATCACGAATATTACTTTTCACATTGTGTCTAAGCACTTTCATTACTTTTCATAACGTCGTGTTACATTCTAGTACCTAGCTTGTGTAAAAGAAATTTACATTAACAGCGGATAAAATCGAATTATTCTTTTTTGCTTCATTTTTTTTTTTTTTGTGGGTGAGGTATTTCACATATGGTGATTTATGGATAATGAAAAGGTTTCCAAGGATTCTGAGGTGTGGCAAGGCATTTAGGCTAGTTAGTTCTCAATTATTGTCAGAAGCTGGAACTAGGTTCATTGTCGGGAATGGGTCTAAAATTGATTTTTGGCGACAGTCCAATAATCTGACATACAAATTAAGAGGTTTGAGTTGGTTTGAACTTTGATACCAACCTTAGCTCAACTTGAAGGGAGAAAAGTTTGCCCAGCCCACCAGCATCGATTCTTTGACCCAATTGCAATTATTTTTGCTCTCGAAAATTTAACAAAATCTTGTGTTAGGCTTGAAACAAAATGTTTTTTTTTGGACACTTGTGGTGCAGTAATTAGGTATTACTTGGTGGAAAATATGTTTGAGTCATAATTAAAGTGGGACACACATTCTTGAAAGTGATTCCATGGTGCTATGTATTAACCTTCACGAGGACATTAAGTTCATATAATCATTTGCTCAAAATTATGTAAAGTGAATGATAAATTAACTTCGAAGCATCAAACATGACCATGTTCAAAGTTGGGTATGAAGGATTGTCTCACGTTAGCATCTTATGAAACTATTAAAGGATTTATATACTCCTATATTGACTTTATTTTGGGCCATAATGGATACTCCAATTTTATGGAAGGGAGAAGATTTATCCAAACTAGGATATGTTAGCTCGAAACAATAACCTGAGAGAGGGGGTGGGGGTGAATTGAATTTTAAAAAATTAAGGTAATAAAATCAATAAACAAAATATAAAAATGAATGGAACAGTAAATCAAGGCAGGATATAAATGCAAGCTAGTCAATGCAATGCAGAAATTTAAAAACAGAGCAAGAAGAGACATATAAATTTTACAGACGTTCAATGTTTCTTTTGCCTACGTCATCTCTTCCTTTATTCCTTCAAGGAGTTCTTTCACTATGTAAAAGTTCTCTTTACCCAACTTGTTGTTTCTCCAAGTGCCAGCTCATTTTTTTACAAAAATTTATACCAAATTCTTAAAATTTCAAGTGATTTTGTCTAAAATTCACTCAAACTTATAAGTGTTTTTGTCCAAAAATACTCAAACTTACATGTCACAACCCAACCCAAGAGAAATGAAGGAGTTTAGTTTAGAGGGTACTATCACAAAAAGTAAATGTGCAAGTTATAACTCAATAAAAATCCTCACAGATGAGAAACAAGAAGAATATATCAGTGAAGTGTAGAGTATCTCTTTGAATATGATGGATGGCCTTTATATTCTTGTATCTTACTTTTTTAAATGCTATGAAGATCATATATTTATAGCCTTGTATCTATTCTAGCTGTTAAAAAGTGAAGAGAGTGCATTTAATGCAAACTGAGTGTTGCAGAACGTTTAAAAAAGTTATTATTACTATCCAAATTTTTTTTCAGGTGTTGACTCTTATAATTGGTGTCGACGCTAGCTGCTTCAAACTTCTTTTTTCCTATTCTTGTAGAATTTAAGTGTCAGCAGCTGTGATATAGGTGTCAACACTTGCTGCTTTGGTTCTCCCCACCTGACCTCTTTGAAATTAGGTGTCAGCACCTTTGAAACTGGGTGTTAACACTTGTTGTTAAAGATCTTCTTCTCTGACCTCTCTTGAGTTAAGTGTCAGCACCTCTTGAACTAGGTATCAGTACATGTTGCTTTCAAGTTCAATTCTTTAAGGCCAGAAGTTCAAAATGCGTCAGCTCCTATGAGAGGAGTTAGCACCTTTGTTTCTTTAAGCTTTTTCTTTAACTTATCCAAATTTCTTTAGTCACTTCAATAACTTCTTCAATTGATCCACTAAGACTTTCATTGCTTCAATCTTCAAAACTCCTTTTTCAAATATTCTTGGACAAGTAGAATAACTTCAATCTCATCGAGATAAACTTGATTGACTCGTCCCCAAATGCGGTATTCCTACAATTAAAGTTAGTTACCCCGTAAGAGTACAGGGTCGCGATGAAGTATAAACCGGATAAAACCGGTATCGTTCTCTTTCAAGAAACCTAGCCAAACAGAGGCTCTAACACTCAACTCCTGCTAACCTAACCTAAGATTGAATTGTAATTATGTGGTGAATTGGATCTAAAATAAAAAAGAAAATAAAAGGACCGAAAATCTTTTGGTTTTTGATGGGGTTTTGAATTACTAAACTATTGCAATGAAAATTAAAGCAATTAATAACTAGACAATCAAATTAAAGCAAACTGAAATTAAAGTCTCAGGGTCAATCGTTCCAACCAATTTTGAGTCTTGGAATTCCAAAGGAGGTAATTTTATAACTCAAATCCTTCGACTACGTCGTGAGTCTCGGATAATGAGGTATTATTTAGAAATTTAACTCCTAAAATAAATCGAGTTTATAGATACATGGACAAATGTCATTGGTTCGCGCAACGTATATACTGAGTGAAAACTGACGCATACCCGTTACCGAACATAACCAATCGACCAAGTTTTCAATGGTTTCGAGAATGAAGAACAACAAGAACAATATAAATACAATATTTAGCTTGAAAATCCAAAATACACCCTCCTATGGTCAACCAAGACCTCCAATCGGTTTTCACACTCAATCCTGAGATTGGAGAAGTTAGCTACTCATATTCAACAAGAAATAACTTCGAAATAAAGGAATACAAATTTAAAGTAAGACAATAAGTGGAAACACGAATTTAAAGCAAGAAATTGAAGAACTTGTATTGAAACTAATGTATGAAGGATTAAAATTACAACTAAGCAATAATCTAACGAAAATAAACAAGACAATAACTGGAAACACGAACTGAGAGCAAGAAATTGAAGAACTTGTATTGAAGCTAATGTATATGAGATTACAATTACAAAACAAAGATATAATCTAACCAAATGAAAAACTTACAAAAACCTTCTAAACTAGCTGCCCGCAAGCTTTCCTTCTACTATGCCCCCTTAAATTACAAAGGAAAGACTGTATTTATAGCCCCAACATTCGAACCCTAGAATCCAGTGAAAAGTTGCCTTGCAGTTCGAACGGCTTCACGAGCGTTCCAATGCCTATTCAAATCTAGAATGCAAACTCTTGGGCCGTTTGAACGGCCGTTTGGGCATTCGAGCTTTGAACCAGTTTTTCACTCGTCTATTGCAGCTTAATTTTGACCAATTTAGAAATCGATTCAACCAATGTGCATTAGATAAAAAGTTGTAGCCCTTGATGTCTTCTTTTCAAAACTGTAAAAATCAGTTCAATCGAACATCGAAGTAAAAAGTTATAGCCAAAATACTGGGACAAGTTTTCAATAAAATTTCAAAATTTGCCTTGGCGTTCGAAGGTCAAACAGGCGTTCAAATGGTAAGGAAAAAATTGATTTTTAGCTCTCAAGCAGTTCGAACGTTGGGTTTGGGTGTTCGAACGATAATTTTCTCCTGTTTTCACTTTTTCTTGATTTTGAGGCCCTTCGGAGCGAAATTGGTCGACGCCTGTTAGACGTAAACATTTGTAACTTGATGAGATCTTTCCAACGATGCAGAACTCAGGTCATTCGGACATCCGTAGCAAAATATAACCTCCTTTCGCGTGATTTTGCCTAACGAAATTTTTTTGTTTTGCATGCCACAAGTCCTGGATCATCATTAAAGCTCCAACTCCATCTTTTTAGCATTAAAAACCTGAGAAGACATCTAATTTAGGATTATTCACAATACACAAATAATATAATACAATTACACCTATTCTAAGCCTAATAAAGTCACATTAGAGATAAATGATTGCACTTTTGAGGTGCAATCACACCCCTCAACTAATCTTTTGTTAGCCCCTAGCAAAGCAACCAAAACAAAACATAATCTCTTCTTTCGTAAGAGTCCCGAGTGCGTTTAGTATATGCACCAAGCCTTTAAAACCCCAGGTTACCCCTAGTGGACGAGTTGTGTCTCGTAAGGGCTTACAGTGATGATACTCACAAACATCCTTTTGTAAATTGCCAATCAAGATAAAAATAAGGAATGAATGCATAATCCTGCTCAAGACAACATTAGATGTCACTCCAAACTCCTACCACTTGCAAGAATATGCAACAAGTCATGCAAAAGAGAGGTACATATGTGTGGGTGATGAATCTTGCTAAACAACGCAAATGAACTCATTTATGCAACTCCAAGCCTTTAAAGCTTTGATTTAATCCTCACCGGACATACACTCGCAATAAAAGACTCACATGGTTCTGACAAAGGTATGCTTAACAATAGAGTTAATGTCAAGAGTCAAATCAAGTGAGCATACCAATTATAAAAACTAAAAAGATATAAGTGTATCGACATTAGCATAGCTCCATGAAAGAATGTTCATAGTTAAGCATTGATTTAAAGATATTGACAAAATATAACCTATACTCTATTGAAAACTTCATTCAGGCACAACTCAGATCAACTAAGTCGTGTAGAGGTGAAGAGGGCAATGTAGAAGAGGTGAAAGGTAAGGGTAAAGAGATGAAGCAAATAGTCATATCATGTGTGATCAAGGCATAAACTGATAAATGCAAAATAACTACAACTCTCCCTTTTTAATATTTAATACACTTTCCTCCATTTCTCGCTCTTCTCTTAAAATATTTTCAATTTTTGACCTCCTCTTTCATTCTTTTCTTCTTTTTATTCTCTTTCTTTTTTTTTACTTCTTCTTTTGTTTCCATCCTTTTATCATTCCTTTTATATTCAACTACTTTTCATATTTCAATATGCTCTTTTACATTGAATTTTCCAAATCAACCTTTTTTTTATAGTAATGCAAAAATATTATTTTCTCACATAGGCGTCCCTTTGCAATACAAGAGAGTAAATCATTTTGCACTTTTTAAACGAAAAGCAAAAGATCAACAAAATACAAGAGAGGAAATCACTTTGCACTTTTTAAATGGAAAATAAAATATCAACAAGGGAAAAGAGAATGCACGATTGGGCAACGAGAAACTTATGCCTATGAAGAAGAATATGACATAGAATCCTATCTAGAGTTGTGCAACCGAAGCATTTCATAGAGTACAAGTGTCACTATCAAGATTAAAACTCAATTTATGAACCAAATACAAACATAATAAAGCTATTGAATGAAATGAGGATAAAGAAACTATCTTTGAGTAAATATAAATGCTCCGAAAGGTGATAAATGCTCTAAATCTTACAAGGTAATAATCTCTACTAACGTAATGATGGAAATGCACAAACTAGTAACAAATGATGTTATAAAGCATGATTATGCACAATGATGTAATCCCCTCTATAAATGCATGAATTAAGCAAGCCCCACGACATGTTAGATATGAGGAGTGATTCAACATCATCTTGAGTAAAGATACATATAAAATTTTTATTTTCTAATCTCAAAAGGCACTTTTACAAGTAAAATGATTTTTTTTTATCTTTCTATTTTTTGTAAGGCGCAACACAGAGAAACAAAAACAAATATTTTTTTTTAGGGAGCCAAACAAAGAACCAAAAATAAAGAAAATAGATTTTTTTTTATAGGATGCAAAACAAATAAACAAAACCAAAAAAATAGAGGCAAAGCCTTTACCCACCCCAAACTTAGAATGATGCATTGTCCTCAATGCATGAAAACAAAACATAGAATGCAATTAAATAGTGGGAGAAAAGAAAATAGGGTGTCTAATGCACCCCAAGAACAAAGAAAAATCAAAGGAGGCACGCTACAGAAAATTAAGGGGATTGTTGAATTTTCGGGTGTGTGCAAACAGCTTTGACATTCTTCAGTAAAATAACCATATCTCTCTCCACAGGAAAGCAAATCATGCTCCATTTGTTTTGTTGGAAAGTAGATTCATAGAACCTTCTATCCATATAAGATTTGCATGCTAATTCACTTCCAGTAGATTTAGATTTCACTGTAAAGTCGGCTGAAAAATAGGGTTTGCACTTTATTTTTAGAAACTGGACAACCCTTTTATTTTGCCTAAAGTACCCCCAACTTAGAATGAGAAAACAAACTAAGAAAACAAAGAAGCAAAATTACTACTCCTATTCCTACAAAACTTGGAGAGAGAATCATCCAATACCACAAAGTGAAAATTTACCATCATCCTACACCCCCAACTTAGAGATTTTCAATGAGTTCAAACAAAAATAAAAATAGACAATGGCCACTTCTTTAATGAACTCAATGATATAACCTTGAAGCATATAAGAGTAATATGGGTCATGATATAAAGAACAAAAAGAATGATTATGCACAAATATGCTAATGATGTTTATGCCTTGAAGTGCTGGACCCTCCCCTTTTTTTTGTTGGTTGACTATTGGGATGATGTTTGGTTTAAATGTTGGGACATGGAGCTCCAAAAACTCCGGTAGGTTAGGACTTGGTGCTAAAGGCTTAAAAGTAGGGATTCCATGATCCCTAAGCATGGTAGGAATGACCTCTAGACCAATAATATCCTCATTAACATGGACATTCCCAACATTTGACAAACCAACAACATCATCAAGGGTA
Organism: Euryodendron excelsum; assembly: GCA_033060915.1. Taxonomy (NCBI): domain Eukaryota; kingdom Viridiplantae; phylum Streptophyta; class Magnoliopsida; order Ericales; family Pentaphylacaceae; genus Euryodendron; species Euryodendron excelsum. Next base: position 28,286,149 of record CM065394.1, on the reverse strand, counting down.
ATCTCAGTACCACCATTCTCTTTCTGTTTTGAGTCCCTGATTTCGGACTCCTCTCTCTCAAATCCTTCTCTCCCACCCCTTAATGGCATTTCCCCATTCACCTCATCAATAATGGGTGTAACTTTCCTTGGATCAGACACCTTAAGAAGAATAACAGTCCGTTGCATATCATCCTTATCATAGTCCACCTAAGAACGCCGTCCCTTGGAGCAAACACCGCGAGAACGTTGATGTTCTCTATTTCATGTTCATTCTTAAGGGCAATACAGGAGACACTTTGGTCATGACCACTCACGTATGGATTTGTGAACGTCTCATATGGGCGATCATCTTGAGGTTGAGCTGGAAGCTCTTCCTTCTTGTGATCCATTGCCTCTTGATTAATAGGGCCAAATATTAGTTTAGTTCATCCAATTCTCTATGAATTTGTGCAAAAATGTGATCTTGTGCCTCATTATTTTGTATCATTGAACCCTGAGGACATACTGATGTGATATGGCATGTAACATGATTGTATGTTCTACTGATTCTCTACAAAAGGTTGATAAAATGACGAATGATATGTCTCATAAAACGTGCAAGGTGAAGTAAAATGTGAAAATGAATCATAAGCTTATGGTGGAGACAAATGTGGTTCATGGTGGTATGGTTGTTAAGGTGGTTGTTCATAAAAAGCATATGGTGGAGTATGAGAGCTCCACTCCCAATGGTTTAGAAGTGGATAATACTCTTGTGGTTCTACAATGTAGGACCAAGGATAATCCATGAACAATATGCATGCTAGACCAACCAACAAGCGTATAAAAACATCCTATCCTCCTAATCCCATAACAAAGATATACCAACTCAATGGTATCACAAAAACTATATACAAATCAAACAAAATAAACCTAAAAGAAAAAGTAAAACAAAGAAACAAAATAAGAAAAACAAGTAAAAATCCTAAAATTCTAACACCACAAAATAGAAAGTAAAGAAAGTTGGAACGAAGTTACCGAAATGGCCTTGGTTGACGATTCCTCCGCTGTAGTAGATGTGACGGAGATCCAATCTACTAATTGCTTTCCAATCCAAAGCTCTTTTAGTGCTTGGCTTATGCCTTTGGTTCCAAGAATCGGCACCAGAACTTGACTCGCCCCCAAATGCGGCATTCCTACAATTGGAGTTAGTTACCCCATAAGAGTACAGGGGTCACGATAAAGTATAAACCGGACAAAACCGATATCGTTCTCTCCTAAGGGACCTAGCCAAATATAGGCTTTAGCACTCAACTTTTACCAACCTAACCTATGATTGAATTGTAATTATGTGAAAAGTTGGATCTAAAATAAAAAGGAAAATAAAAGAACCGAAAATCTTTTAGTTTTTGATGGGGTTTTGAATTGCTAAACTATTGCAATGAAAATTAAAGCAATTAATAACTAGACAATCAAATTAAAGCAAACTGAAATTAAAGTCTCGGGGTTAATCATTCCAACCTGAGTCTTGGAATTCCAAAGGAGGTAATTTTATAACTCAAATCCTTCAACTACGTCATGAGTATCGGATTCGGAAGTTTTAGCGATAAAAACGAGGTATTATTTAGAAATTCAACTCCTAGAATAAAACGAGTTTATAAATTCATGAACGAATGTCATCGGTTCGCGCAACGTATATACTGAGTGAAAACTTACGCATACCCGTTACCGGACATAACCAATTGACCAAGTTTTCAATGGTTTCTAGAATGAAGAACAACAAGAACAATAAAAATACAATATTTAGCTTGAAAATCCAAAATATACCCTCCTATGGTCAACCAAGTCCTCCAATCGGTTTTCACACTCAATCCTGAGATGGGGGAAGTTAGTTACTTATATTCAACAAGAAATAACTTCTAAATAAAGGAATACAAACTGTAAATACAAATGTAAAGCAAGACAATAAGTTAAAACATGAATTTAAAGCAAGAAATTGAAGTACTTGTATTGAAACTAATGTATGAAAGATTAAAATTACAACTAAGCAATAATCTAACGAAAATAAACAAGGCCATAACTGGAAACACGAATTGAAAGCAAGAAATTGAATAACTTGTATTGAAACTAATGTATATGAGATTACAATTACAAAACAAAGAAACAATCTAATAAAATTGATCTAACTAAATGAAAAACTTACAAAAACCTTCTAAACTAGCCGCCCCCGAGCTCTCCTTCTACTTTGCCCCCTTAAATTACAAAAGAAAGATTGCATTTATAGCCCCAACATTTGAACCCTAAAATTCGGTGAAAATTTTCCTTGCCATTTGAATGGCTTCACGGGCGTTTGAATGCCTATTCAAATTTGGAATGCAAGCTCTCGGGTCGTTCGAACGGCTGCCTGGGTGTTCGAACTCTGAACCAGTTTTTCAATTGTCTGTTGCAGCTCAATTTTGACCACTTTAAAGATCAAATCAGCCAATGTGCATTAGAGGAAACATTGTAGCCCTTGAAGTCTTATTTCCAATGCTATAAAAATCAGCTCAATCGGACATCGGAGTAAAAAGTTATAGCCAAAATACTAGGACATGTTTTCAGTAAAATTCTGAAAGTTGCCTTGGCATTCGAACGACCAAACAAGCGTTCGAACGACAAGGCAAAAATTGATTTTTAGCTCTTAGGCCGTTCAAACGCTAGGTTTGGGCGTTTGAACGGTAATTTTCTTCGGTTTTTACTTTTTTTTTTATTTTGAGGCCCTTCGAAGCCAAATTGGTCAACGTCCGTTAGACTCAAACATTTGTAACTTGATGAGATATTTCTAACGGTGCAGAACTCAGGTCATTTAGACATTTGTAGTAAAATATGACCCCCTTTCGCGTGATTTTGCCTGACGAAATTTTCTCGTTTGCCACAAGTCCTAGATCATTATTAAAGCTCCAGCTCCATCTCTTTAGCATTAAAAACCTGAGAAGATGACTAATTTGGGATTATTCACAATATACAAACAATATAATATAATTACACATATTTTAAGCCTAATAAAGGCACATTAGAGACAAATGATTGCACTTTAAACCACCTTCTCGTAATGATTATTCTTAAAGAAGGAATGAGATGAAAATAATAAACAAATTTCTACACATAAACTAAATTCATTAGTAAAACAATATAATGTTTTGTTATCATCAAAATCAAAATATGGAATCAACATTCTCCTCCTTTTTTGATAATGACAAAACTATAAGCAATTTAAGCATAGAATGAGTTGCTCCCCCTTAATCTAAGAGAAAATCAATAAGACAACAAAGTAAGAATAATCAATGTCAATCACAATTTTCTTTTTCTCAAAGTTTTCTTTTTCTTCTCCCCCTTTCTCATGCAATCCATGCTTTACTTTCTTCTATACTTCTCTCCCTCTTTTTCTTTTTCATGTAATCAAGTACATCTTTTCTTATATTAACATATCAATATACTTTACATTATTCTATACTTGTCCCCTTTTTTGTCAATCCATCAAAAAGTCATGCAAATTGTTTTGTAAGACAGACACCATAACAAAAAAATATTAACATATGAAATAATTATTATTAGGAGTTAAACCAACAAATAAGATATTTAATTCATCAAAATTAAGAAGAATGATAAACATCCAAACATATACTAACATGTAAAATATCCAAAATAAATGATAGTTATTCAACATTCACAAAATATTACAAACCAAAATAAATTGTCTTTAAAATCACAACACATGTACTTAGTAAATTTAAATGCAGAAATGTAATGCTAATGCAAATAATGAAAATGAAAATTTGATCATATCAATTGGATCTTTGGAGAGTTTAAAAGTTAAGATTCTTGGAATGTTTAAGTAGAAAAGGCTAGAGAAATTTGAGTGAGAATGGTAGCTGAACTTTAATAGGTGGTTCTTCCTCAGAAACAATCTTTTCTTTGTCAGAGAGTGAAGTGCTTTCTTTTTCTTCTTCAGATGAACTGCTGCTTGAGTCCCTTCTTGCTGGAGTGTAGTCTATAGTGCAAGCTCTTCTAATCTCCTCTTTTGCTTAGTTGCTTGCATCCACAATCTTTTGATTCATTCTCATCACCTTGTTCTCCACAACCACAAGCCTAGTAATTCCATTATCCACTTTGGTGTTTAGTTAAGTGATCATGTTCTCTTAATATTCCTTCATCTCCTTCATCGTGCTCATTATGACATCTATTTGTCAATTTTCAGAAATTATCATCATCGAAAGAATTTGTTTACAACTTTTGAAGTTTCTTCTCTTGCTTTAGAAGTTTCTCTTAATGGGAGTATCCTCCCCTTTAAAATGATATTTAGTTCTTGTTCTTCTAAACTTTTGTTTCTTCATTTGACTGATACCCCATTCTCTTCAAGGATTAGAAATATATTCAAACTTCTTTCATTTTCCTTTGATAATTTTTCTAGAGGAGTATTCAAGTTCATACCTTTTATTTGCAAATTTCTTCTCAAAATAGGGATCATTTTCCAACCAATCATTCTCTTCTTTTTTAATAATATTTCTTTGAGATTTGAGAGGATTCATCCTTCTCTTTCCTCTTCTTGCTTCTCATTTATGATGTACTATATTTCATTGTTTCATTCTTCAAAACTTTCTCATTGGCCTCTTTCTTCTTTATGAGAGATTTGGGTAGATAATGGTTGATTTAAAAAATTTGAGAGGCAAAAGTCATTTTGGTGTTTCGAAATACAATTGATAAAGATTGGTTGATAACAAAGATTAAAATCTATGCAAAAAGTATGTATAATACATGTGGAGGTGTCGACACTTGTTATAAGTGTTGACACATTGAGCTTGCAAAAAACGTTTCTGGCCCTTTTTATCAAAGCAGGTGTTGATATATGAAACATCAGGTGTTAGCACATAACTTCAAAGACCATTTTGCCCACTTTTGAAAATGACTAGTGTTAACTCTTATATAAGGTGTTGACCCCTGTACTCATGAAATGTAGTTATATACTTCTAAATGATATAAAATTGAACTAGAAGGCAAATAAGCATATGCATAATATTTATATGAACAATTAAACACACACACACACACACACACACACACACACACACACATATATATTATCAAAATTAATCCAGTAAAAGGATTACGCATGCTCAATACTCTTAACAGCCATAATGTATGATTATTCAGTATTAGCATGAAATTTAGCACACATATACTCATATAACATATGGTTATGTAAAGTAAACAACCAATTATGCTTCTATAAATTTTAGTGTCAAGAGGAGTACCTTTTTCATCACAATCCAACTTGGTTGATGTGGCCCTGGAATTACTTAATAGCTTAGAGTTCCCCATATCAAACCTTTGTTATTATCATTAAAGGTTACCATTCCTTCATCCTTTGGTATGAACGTGGTGAATTGAGTCTTATTACCAATCATGTGCCCTAAGTAGCCACTATTCAAGTACCAATGATCTTTCTTTATATTAGATGGTAGGCAAACCTATGATGAAGACAATTCAAGTTTTGTTCTTTGGTATCCACATCATCTTGGGTCCTTGGGATTAGTATTCAATGTTCCTTTTAGAAACCAAGCCTTCTTGGTAGCATTTGATTTTGTCATAAGAAAACATTGATCAACCTTGTGTTATTTTTTTTTTTTTTTGACAATAATAGCATCTAATCTAAGTTTTTCTAAAAGAGGCATTAAGCTGATTTTTGAAAATTTTTTTTGTTTTTGAAAGGGTTATGCCCAGTCCTAGTTGTGTCAAAAAAACTTTTTTGCTTTTCAAGATTGGTGTCCAATTTTTTTTGTTTTTTTCAACACACTTGGTAAGAGATTTGTCGAAATCTTTCACTTTTTCTTTTAAAATATCATTTTCCTTTTTCAAAATATCATTTACAAATTGTAAATCTTCATTTTCTTTCGTAAGAGAAGCAATCATCTTTTTTAGAAGACTATTCTTTACACCAGATTTCTTAAATGCAACAAGAAAATCATCAAATGCATTTTATAGTTCATCAACAGTAAATTCAGAAATTTTAAAAGATTATACCTCAGCTTCTTCTTCTTAAGCCATTAAGCCCAAATTTGCAACTTCTGATGCCTTTGGTTCTTTTTAAGAGCTTGATCATTCATTGCTACTTCACATTACAGTCAATGCCTTTCTTTCCTTTCTTCTTTAGAAGAGGACATTCAGCCTTTATGTGTCTAGGCTTCTTACATTTAAAACAAATGATGGTTAAATCCTTGTTGCTGGATTCTTCTTTAGGTTCTTGCTTCTTTCCTCCTCTCCATTTTCTTTTCATGAATTTTTTGAACTTCCTTGTAAGCACAACAAGTTCTTCATCTTGTTCATTTTCTAAAGTAGTAGATTTGAAAGCAATGACCCTCTTCTTAAATATTTTTCCATTGTGTCAGCTCGTAAGTCATGAGAGATTCAAGTAATTCCTCAAATGGCAAAGTGTTGAGATCATTTGCTTCTTGTATAATAATCACCTTAGCTTTCTAGGCCTTTGGCAAAATTGTAAGAATCTTTCTCACCTCCTCACTTTTAGAATAAGTCTTTCCAAGAGATTTTAATCCATTAATAACATTAGAAAACCTTGTAAACATTTCACTAATGGATTCTCCAGATAACATTCTAAACATTTCATAATTTTACACAAGAATATTTATCTTAGATTCCTCAACCTGGTTTGTACCTTTATGGGTCACCTCCAATCTGTCCTAAATCTCTTTTGTTGATTTATATGTAAAAATTTTATTAAATTCATTTGAATCCAATGCACAGTAAAGTAAATTCATGGCCATTGCATTAGCTTGTAAAAGTTTCAAATAATTTTCATCCCATTCAGTCTCAGGTTTGGGGGTAGTTATTCTTTTGACAGTTTTAGTAGGAAACTTAAGATCATTTACAATAATTCTCCACTACTCATAATTGACAGATTGAATATAAATTCTCATGCAATTCTGTTAATAGTTATAATTAGTTACATTAAACATGGGGGGTTTATTTCTGGATTGACCTTCTCGAAGAGAGCATCCAATATTAGTTGCCATGGATCTGCCCTAGGATGTTAAGCCTATAAGAAGAGAACCTGGCTCTGATATGAATACAAACCAATCAATGCAAAGAAGAAATTTAAAACCAGAGTAAGAAGAGACAAAGATTTAATAGAGGTTTAGCGTTCCTTCTGCCTACGTCCTCTCTTCTTTGATTCCTTTAAAGGGATTCTCCACTATGTAAAAGTTCTCTTTACATAGCTTGCTATTTCTCTAAGTGACAGCAAATTTTTTACAAAAGTTTACCCTAAACTCTCAAAACCCCAAGTGATTTTGTCCAAATTTCACTAAAACTTACAAGTGTTTTTGGCTAAGAATACTCAAACTTACAGGTTACCACCCAACACAAGAGCAATAAAGGAGTTTAGTTCAGAGGGTACTCTCATAAAGAGTAAATGTGCAAGTTACAACTCAATTAAAATCCTCACAAATGAGGAAAAAGAAGAATATATCAGTGAAGTGCCGAGTATCTCTTTAAATCTGATGTATGACCATTATAATCTTGTATCTTGCTTTTTTAAATGCTTTAAAGATCATATATTTGAGGCCTTGTATCTACTCCAGCCGTTAAAGAGTGAAGGGAGTGCATTTAATGCGAATTGAGTATTGCAGAACGTTTAAAAAAATTACCATTACTACCCAAATTTCTTCCAGGGGTCAACTCTTATAATGGGTGTTGACACTGGCTACTTTAATTCTCTTATCTTTGTCTTCTAGGTGTCAACTCTTATAATGGTTTTCGACACTAGCTACTTTAAACTTCTTTTCTGTTCTCGCAGAATCTAAGTATTAGCACCTCTATGTAAATGTCAACACTTGCTACTTCAGTTCTCCTTACCCGACCTCTCTAGAATTAGGTGTCAGCACCTTTGAAATTGGGTGTTGACACTTATTGTTGAAGGTCTTCTTCTTTGACCTCTCTGGAGTCAAGTGTCAGCATCTCTTGAACTAGGTGTCAGCATTTGTTGCTTTTAAGTTCAGTTCTTTAAGGCCAGAAGTTAAGAAGATGTCAGCTCCTATAAGAGGTGTCTGTTGGCCTAAGCAGGCAACTCGAGAGGAGGAGTGAATTGGGTTTTTCAAATATAATCACAAACAATGCAATTAAAAACTAATTAAGCAATGTAATAATGGCTAATTAAACTATAAACCAGGCAAGCAACAATAAGATGCAATGCAAGCAAATGATATGAGTAAAGAAGAAAAACATAGCACAATGAAGAACACCATATTTACCAAGATTCGATCACAACGTGTGATCTACGTCGTCACTCCCAAGATCCCCTTGAAAACCTTTAACTATGTAAAAACTCCTTTACACAATAGGTGCTAGCTGCCCAAGTGCCTAGCTTACATTTTACAATAGCTCTTCCCAAGCCCTCAAACCTTCCAAATGATTTTGTCCAAACTTCATTTAAACTTACAAGTATTTTTGATAAGAACACTCAAACTCATAGGTTTACAAACCCTACCAAGTGAAATAAATGAAGGTTATAAAAAGGATAACTCTCTCCAAAGAGTGTATAAGTAAGTATAACTCAGTAAATAACCTCAAGTACTTCAGCAAAAAGTATATGGCAGTTAGGGCTCCTAAATTTTTATCTTTCAGTTGATATTCAGCACTTAAATCTTCATTTTTTTCCCTATAAATGTTGTGGAGATATTGTATATATAACCTGGCATTGATTCTAGCCGTTGGTGGTGGTTGGGAGTGTTTTTAATGCAAGATCTAGCTATTATAACAGTAAAAAAAATTAGCCGTTACAGTCAAGGTGTTGAACCTTTTTATGAATGTGTCAAACCTTTTTATTCTGATTTCTGCTTCTCAAATAATCTGCTTTAATGTGTCGACCCTTAAATATCAATATGTTGAAATCACCAAGGTACTGTCCAAAATGTGTCAACACTTGAAGAACAATGTGTTTACCCTTTTTGGACATTCTACAAGACTTGCACTCTGGACCAATGTGTTGACCGTTTTTCTAAAGGGGTCATTTTTCTAGGCAAACCTAGGTCCAAGCTACTGTCTTAATGTGTCGACTTCCGGCATCTATATATTGACTCTTTTGTTTAGAGACTTTAATTTTTGCAAAACTTCTCCAATCTTCTTCAAAGTCTTCAAGCTCTTCAAGGATCATCCAAATAAGACTTCTAAGGCTTGAAATGACTTCTTCATGGCATGTTGATCTCCAATAGCATCTTCAATCTCTTCAAGATGACATCAATCCACTTTGATTACTTGTAGGGTTCTTCAATCAACATCACTTCTTGAATTGATTCAAGATTTCATCAAAATTTCTAAGAGAGCTTCATAGTCTTGTGATCTCCTCTTCAACTGATCTTCTAGACGTTAATACTGCTGCTAATCTTCTTCTCAGTATTGTCAATCTCCTTTTAATTGTTGCAAATATCCTTTTCTAATATTGTTATGCCATATCGTAGAAGGTGTCAGTTCTTCCAAAAGAGCTGCCGACCTTCTTCTCTTTGTTGCCGATATCCTTTTCGATGATGCCAATTTTTTTTCAAGTCCAGATCTTCACATACCCTTCAACTTTTTTATGACAAGTTTCTCAATACACAAGTTCTTCAATATCTTCAATATATAAAACTTCAAGTCATGATCCTAAGAGAGATTAATGCATAATATGATCTGCATACTAAGTAGAATGATTAGATCACTAATATAATGTTTTGTTATCATCAAAATCAAGGCATGAAGTCAACAGTGTCAGCACCTTTGCTTCTTTAAGCTTTTCCTTTAACTTATCCAAATTCTTCAAATATTATTAGACAAGTAGAACAACTTCAATCTCATCGAGATGAACTTGATCCAATAATTCTTTGAAGTAATCATCTATTAATCTTCAATTTCTTTAGTCCACCATGATAAGCATACAAGGCTTTTCTTCTTTTATCTAAAGCTTGTTGATTGCTTTGAGCATCTTTATCTTCTTGTAGGTCAACCAATCATCCAATCAACATATTCAACCTCATTTTGTCAAGCTTCCATACTTTAAACTTTAAACTACCTTCTCATGATGATTATTCTTAAACAAAGAATGAGATGAAAATAATAAATAAATTTCTGCACATAAACTAAATTCATTAGTAAAACAATATAATATTTTGTTATCATTAAAATCAAGGCATGGGGTTAATAATTGGTATCAGTGCTTACCAGTTTATAGGATTAAGGGCTTATCACTACTCCAAAAGTAATTACTATTAGTCAAGGCGTAATTTTATTTCTTTATACCTTAGCAGCAGCGAACGCCACGTATCAATTAGGCGCACACAGCAGGATGCTGGACTTTTTTGAATATGTTCCTATTTGGTTGGGATATGGCTACTCTGAATAAGCACCTGTTTGGTGGTTTATGATCATTTCGAAAAGGTTTTTAGTGCCTATAAATACACTTCATTTTTGTACGTCATTTATCCATTTTTTCCATAAGTATTCTATTACATTGATAGAATTATCATTGTGTGGTTTGTCAAGCACACAGATTGAAGTGTTTCTTCTATTTGAGTTGTTGATTATTGCATCATGGGAGGCGGATGTCCATTTTAAGCATAAGCACCATTGTAGGGGTGGATTTTGTCTTAAGGATATAGTGTCAAACCATTATCAATTAGTTTATTACTTGTTGCTGTTCTGTAAGTTCTATTTTTTGTAATTTTGTGTTATTTCAAATTGCTTCATATTAGTATTCTGGTATTCGACTAGTTAGATTTCTAGTTTCTGTAAGTTTGTGCATTCTGTTTTTGGATTACAGTAACGCTTATACACACGCATTGGATAACATTACTAAGTTTCACTATCATCTTTATTACAACTTGTGGTGTTTTATTACATCACTAATATTAATTTGTTGCAAATAAAGATGCCACATAACAAAATTTGACAAGCATGAGTACTGAAAAACTCAATATGACTTGACTATTATATGTGCAGGAAGGTATAATTACGGTGGTGGCCAATGATGCTCGGGTGGTGGTATTGGTGATCACAAGCTGTTTGCAGTTGGTTCATGCCATTTAAGCCTGAGCCTTGAGGTGAGGCAGACACAACATACATACTTATTTCCAAATACTGAGAACAAATGACTTCTATGGTGCTCATGTGGTATTGGTGATCACAAGCTGTTGGCAGTTGGTTCATGCCATTTAAGCTTGAGCCTTGAGGTCTGATACACTACATACATACATATTTCTAAATGCTGAAGAACAAATAATTGTGATTAAGGATGATTCTAAACATGTGTGATTTAGTTTGGCTTTCAAATATAGAAAACATTTAAGTTAATGTGATAAGAAAATCTAATATTATAAACTTAGTATGTCATTTTGTTTAATGTCTTCTACAGTCCATACTTTAAACAAATTAAGCACCACATTAATATATCATTAAATTTTATGAGAATTTTGAACGCAACAAAGCCAATGGTCCAGCCATAAGAAAAGAGGCCAAGATAAGATAATTATGAGTTTAATTACAACTGTAATACCATTATTAACTGAAGAAACTCAAATCGGGCAAAGCCCAAGATTACATTACTTGGTTTCAGTCATGCAGTTGCATTTCTAATAAATCAAAGAGGCTCTTGCACCAAACCTAGCTGGCAGAGATTAATAAAAAGTGACATTTCTTTCTCATCATATGGTTCTTTACTTGTTTCTGCCCAGTGTTATTCAACAAAGCAATCATTTCCGGCATACATATTCTCATGCTGTGTTTGAAATCTGAATTTATTAAGAGAAAAAAAATAAAGATAAAAAATAAAGGTAAAGATAACAAAATGAGATATTCTAAATCCTTACTTTTTTTCTTTTTATATTCTTTTACCCATCACTTTCTCTAACAATCAAATATATGACAATTTTTCATCTACTCTCAAAATAAATTACTAATATATTGCTAACAAATTGTGTTAATTGATACAAGTTGAGAGTTCAATGGGTCAATGTGTTATGCTTTAGAATTAAGTGAAGCTTAGTTATATTGAGTCACAGTTTAAAGGGTGGTGTTGTAATTATCCCAATAAAAAAGGTGCATAGGGTAGAATGGAACAAACTCAATATTAGAAGGAAAAAGAGTTAATTACACTTTGCACTGTTATACTTTACACTAAATCTCACTATAAGAAAATTTTATTTGTAGCAATTAAGCACTTACACTTTTAATTTGTAATAATATCAATCTTACGCTAACTTACCATCTTCTTTAGGGATATTAAATTTTCTTTTGTTCTCTACGTTTTATGGAATCTTTTTTCAAGATTCCTAAACCACCAATTTGATCCGTGGATTTTCAAAGCGTATAACTCTCCTCCCATCGAAGAACACTAGCCCATAGGAATCATTTTATTACATTGATTTCAGTTTGACCAGTTCAACTACGAACTTAGTAAAAGCAGTAACTGATAACATAAGTATTGATCTTTACTATCTCCTTTCTATAAGTTGGTCCTAACTTTGTTCGATATCTAGTTGCCACATTCATCAAATGTAATAAAGATCATAAAATTTAGACTATTCTCTCGTAGCCATTATTGAGATTATTTTAATATTTACCCAATCGTTCTAAGCAAATGTCGTTAGATAAGGACTCAATAAAAAAAATAATAATAAAAAATCCTTGAAAATGTGCTATGAATGGAATTGAAACTTACTGCTTTGACTGCAAAATTTGCAGCTGCTACTGGTGAATGTGAGAGTTGGATTCCAAAAGAGGGTGCTATATAGATTAGGAATCTGTTGAGGTCTACCCCTCCCTCCTTTGTCATCTACATGCTATCTTCGTGTAGTCTTTTTACCAACAAAAAAAATGGAAAAAAGAAAAAAGAAAAAAAAGGTAAATCTCTTTGAAGTTACATCGGTTCATGACCCACCCGCTGGTGGTGGGATTTACATCATTGCATGTGTTTCACAAGCCTACTTCCTGATTTAGCTTAGGAATTGTGACTTTCTAAGATGTCACCGAACGTTCTTGTGAATGTTATTGCAGTAGTATTCTTTTCAAGACTAGATGACATTGTTTGGTTTCAGTCATTTTCATTTCTGATTGTCAAAATAACTCTTGCACACACGCCATCTGTGAGAGAGAGAGAGAGAGAGAGAGAGAGAGAGAGTAATAAGAATGGACAATATTTCTTTCTTATGGTATGTTTCTTTTTTTTTTCTACCAATTGCTAAGTCAGCAATGCTACCAACTACATCATACATTTCTAGACGCTTACATGAATTGTTACTCAGGTTTTCAGATGAGAAGAAGAAGTTGGTAAATAACAGCAAGTAAAGCGTGTTTGAGAGAGAGAGAGAGAGAGAGAGAGAGATTTGAAATTGTGTTTGCCTTATGTAGAGCTTTGGGTGCTTTCTTGGGATGGTGGTCCCTTGGTCACAAAATATTTTTACTAAAATATAACTATGTAATCGTAAATAATGGAGTCTTCATTTTCTAAACGTATAACTATAAGCATACATATTCTAAACGTCTATGTGCATTGTTAGTGGACAATTGAGATGACAAGAAAAAGAAGATAGTAAATAATAGCAAATAAAACATGTTTGAGAGACAGAGAGAGATTTGAAATTGTTTTTGGCTTATAAACAGCTTTGGGTAAGCTCGGGAAGGTGGTTCCTTGTTCGCAAAATGTATCCAATAAAATGAAACTATACAATCGTACGCAAGATGTTAATAATGAAGTGTTCATTTTCTAAACGTATAACTATAAGCATACATTTTCAAAACATTTATATGCGTTGGCACTGGAGTATTCAAATGAGAATAAGAAGGAGATAGTACATAATAGCAAGTAATTAAAACTGACAGAGAGATTTGATACTGTTTTTGGCTTCTATAGAGCTTTAGGTGCTTTCTTGATGCCTTGTTACTCAAGAATCCAGATGAGAAGAAGAAGACAGTAAAAATAGCAAGCAAATTAAACATGTTTGACGGAGAGATTTGAAATTGTTTTTGGCTTCTATAGAGCTTGGTTCTTTCTTAGGAAGGTGGTCCTTTGTTCACAAATATATTCACTTAAATAAACATATCACACAAGTGCATAATTTATTGCTTAATATGTTTTCCTTCCTTTATCTCAGTACATGTTCTTTTGGGTTAATGGGATGACTTTGAATTTCAAGACACAAGGCAGCAATAGTGTGGAATCACATTAATAAATATATGCGAGATCCACTTGCTTATCTATGTGAATGAGAAAATGTGTGAAATTAGATTATTTGTATAATTTCCCTAGACATAAAACTTTTAGGCTTCGCTTGGAACTCGAATTTTTTGTGAAAAAAAAAAATATAAAGTTTGTTCACTTTTTTTTTATATTTTTCTTTTTCTTGACTTTTTTTTACCAAAAATTCGGATTCTAAACAAAGTGGTGGAACCCAAATTTTTGGTTGAAAAAGAAAAATGTGAAGAAAAATCCTTCACATTTTCTTTTATTTTTTATCAAAAAATTCGAATTTCAAACGAAGCATTAAGCATGACCCTTGTGAAAAATGTTTTGGTCCCCAAATATCACATTCAATGAACTGAACCAGCCATATTGGCCTATAAATACAAACCGTAGCAAGAGCAGGATTGCAAGCATTTGTTAGGTCTTTCACAAATAGAGAGATATCATTAGGCTCCAAGCTGAGATCCTTATAATTAAGGGTATGCCTCCAAGTTCTTTGATGCAAATATATATGCTCAAACTATGAGTTGATGATGTTGTTGCTCATTATATGTGTTAGATTCTGATATACTTTCATGGAGTCTTTCTCAAAGAAAAAATTGTAGAAAAAATCTATATATAGTTTTTACTAGCTAGAGCATCATTCATAGTGCATCAATATCAATAATCCATTACTTATATCATATGCATGCTGCTTACTTTTTAATGTTCTTGAATTCCTTTATTTATGTTTTTGCACAAACAACTCCTAAATGATGCTTATGTGGTAATGACAGTCATTTTGAAAGTAACATAGTTCTTAATTTTATGAATCGCAGGAAAAAGAGGTACACGTATGGCTGGTCAGCTTTCACATGAGGTAGCCGTTGCAGGGATGAGGAGGTAGTGAGAAAGATCTTTATGATTTCAGACACCAGGAGGTGTTTATGATTTGGTTATCATAATTATTTTGCTAAGTGGACTATTTAACTCCAATCCTCTTAAGAATAACATATAGTTGTCATTTCTTCTACTATGGCTTAATTCATATGCATGGGTCCTAATTATAGAAAGAAAAAAATAATAAAATGAGAGCTCTATTGAATTTCTTGAATTATATGTTACATCAAGATAGAAAACATGAAGACTAAATATTTGATTCCATCTTTTAGAAATATCCAGTTTCCTATTCAAAGTTAATGTCATTTCCCATATGAGAAATGTATTCTTCCACACACTGATATTCCAAAATATTTGGCTACTGATATTGCAGAGAGGATGAAGGACTCGAGACCATGAAGACTGAATTGAGAAGGGTTGATCCAGGCCACCCAGTTGAAAGGATCAAAAGAGGGTTTCTTCACTTCAAGGCCAATGAATTTGAGTATGATGACACTAGTTAGATCAGCAACTAGATAACTACAAATACTTGTCTAGTATGATTGTTATAAGATGCTCCGATTTCATTTAAGATCAATGATTTGGATCATCAGATTTTACTGCCATTTGTTATTTATCCTTTTTACTTTGCCTAAATTGTTTTGTCTATTTTTTTAGAATTTTCGATGATTTTGCAGCAAGTATCCAGAGTATTTTGAAGAACTTGCGAAACGCCAGGAACCCAAAGTACATAAATTATTTGTCACTAGTATTACATTAATTTCATAGGGTTGTCTTAATGCATTTCTCTTTGATTAATTTGTAAATTTTGGTATTGGTTTGTGGCCGTAGTTTCTGGTATTCGCTTGCTCTGACTCCCGAGTTTGCCCCTCTCGCATCCTAGACTTTAAACCGGGAGAAGCTTTCATGGCCCGTAACATTGCTAACTTGGTCCCCGGATTTAACCAGGTCCTTCTTCAATCTCCCCTCTCATCAATCATATGACTAAATATATATACTCAATAGTCATTATGTTTTCTTTCCATTTCCATTTCCATTTCATTGTACTTCTGATAATGAGAGTTTGTTAGCTGCACAGGTTAGATATTCTGGAGTTGGTGCAGTCATTGAATACGCTGTCTCGACTCTTCAGGTTTCTATGTCTTCATCTTTCAAATTTTCCAATCAAATTTTTCAACATACTCTCTCCTTTACAGATACCTTGGCATTTATTCTAAAGAAATACTCGTGTCATAACAATGGCAAAACTATATAATAGGTGGAGGTCATTTTGGTCATTGGACACAGTCGATGCGGTGGGATTGAGGCACTTATGACACTTCCTGATGATGGGGCAACTTCTAAGTAAGGCCTGCTATAGGAAATGTTTACAAATTTTCTATGGTCTTTGCATAAGAACATGTTCCTCACATTAACTAATTTTGTAAATTTTCGCAATATTTTTGTATCGGCTTTCCTTTGTGAACTGCAGTGACTTCGTACATGACTGGATCAAAATTGGTTTGCCGGCCAAGGCCAAGGTGCAGGCAGAGTTTGGGGATAGACCACTAGATGAACAATTCATGATCTGTGAAAGGGTAAGCCCCTACTCTTGATATATTTTCTCCATTTTGGCACCATGGTACTAATTCTTCTCTCTAAGCATTTGCTGTAAAATGAAATTTTCTCTAGAAAGTAAAAGTACAAAAGAGAAAATTGAAATTTGAAAGAAAACATAAATTTGTTTATGTATTTCATCAACATGCCTCTCTATTTGATGTGAGACTCTATCTCATGAATAACTGGATATCTAAGTTGAAGCATGGGTGGCGCTAGGTAGGGGTTAGTGGCGTCAGTTGAACCCCTCAAGTTTCAAGAACTAAGAATAATTTTTTTTTACTATTATATCTTCTTTAAAAATGAAGAAATCCCATCCTTAAAATAATTGACCCCATGAGAAAATCTCACCTTTTTCAAATTAGACACTTTCAAACTTCATTATTCAATATGTTTTATCATTATTTCTTCATTGTCCAGTTTAAAAAAATATTCTCTTATTTCTGGTTTTTTTTTTAATTCTTATAAATTTTGCTCCTTACTCTGCTTAATGTCCTAATTTTATTGGTGTGCTTTACCTATTTTGCTTGTTAGATTCTAAAAAAAAATAACCTTTAAAGCTAAAAGTCTGAGGAGGAAAAAGAAAATAAAGAAAAGGTTGTGTTGTATGAAGGCATCTTTTGTTTCTTTTGAATTGTGAACCTTTTTTGAAAATTTGGTTGCTATTGTCATTTTGTGCTGCTTGTTTCTGTCATCTTGTGATACCTATTAAAATCTCCTCGTGCTACCTGTTTGTAATTAGTACGATAAATTTGTAAAACGTGTTAGATTAGTTATACCTTTGTATATGTAAATATTTGAATACCGATAGTGAAATTTCTTATGTGACAATAGAAAAATATGAAAACTTATGAAGAGCAATTGTAAAAGTACAAATATTTGAACTTTTATGCCAACAACAATGACATAATATTAAATTTTTTATTTTATGTATGATTTTAAGATTAATATTTAAATGTTTGAATGACCCATCAACAAAAAATTTTGACGCCACCATTGGGCTGAAGTGCTTTGCTATTCTATTAACAACACAGTTTTGCAAAAACACTAACAACGTTTGTAGGAGTAGCCACATTCAGAAGTTGTTCTGATTTGACTCTGTTTGTGCAAAACTCAATAAAACATCAGATTAAATCTAAGTTTCATGGTATTCTAGAGGCAAATATATTGTAACTCGGTGCACACCATTTTAAGTGATTAGTGGGGAAAAATATTGTTTTTAAGGAGAGCAACATTGAAACGCGACTTTGAAGCTCCAGATTTTCTTTTCTTTTTATCTTCCTAATTTTTCAGTATTTTGCACCAAACCTAATATATGAAGATTCATGTATCTATTCAATCTGAAAGGAGCCTGCAATATTCAATTTGACAGGAGGCAGTGAATTTGTCGTTGGTGAACCTACTCACTTACCCGTACGTGCAAGCTGGGGTGGCTAAGGGAAGTCTCAAACTGATGGGTGGCCACTATGATTTTGTCCAAGGAAAATTTGAGCTCTGGGGCCTTCACTTGGGCATCAAACCCCTTCTCTCCGTTTGAGTTTCGGCTCTTATCTGCGTCACGACTCGCTCAATATGGACCTACTTTTGTTTCAATTCAAGTGTGTTTCTTGTGCTGTCATGAGCAATAATTTACAAGCAGAGCACCCTCTTTATGCTCTGTTTTTATATGTATATATGTTTTTGTATTCCAAACAATTGTACTCCTCACTTTCTTGGATTGAAAATAAAGTCCTTATCCTCCTGAATTGATAGCTATAGATCTTGAAGTGTTATGGCATTGAAATCCTTTCAACTCTCTATGATTTGGCCGAACCAATTACCCGAAACCCTTTCTATATATATATACCAGTGGGGGCCCGACGTATGAATTTTTAACTCCTAAATATAAGAGGGTTAAATTTAAATTTATAAAGAGTTTGATGATTAATCACAAATGTCGAAATCGAGTCAAAAATAGAACAGAGAAACTTTTATAAGAGGGAAGAGTCAAAATTATTTGCATTTTAGTGAAGGCTAATACACTATTTTTTTAAATCATAGATAATGAGAAATATGTAGGATCTAAGCAAAATTTTCTAAACTTTAAAACGGCAAGATGACATTATTTGAGTTTTAGGGGAGACCATTGCACCATTTCTCATCCTAAATACTCAAAACACATCATATATTATGGGATTTTTCACAACTTTAGGATGGCCCCGCCTGGCCCCCTTGTTGGGCCGCCAATGTTACATACTGTAGTTTGACAGTTCTGCGTTTTCAGTAGTTATTCCTTAAAAGTCTCTATTTTGTAACAAATTTAAGTTGCATTGTGTAATAAAATACCACACATCACAATTTAATACAAATTACTACCAAACCACTAAACCACTAAACTTTTTCCTATAAATCCGGCTTAATAAAATACCACACATCACAATTTAAGTTGACTGGATCAAAATTGGTTTGCCGGCCAAGGCCAAGGTGCAGGCAAAGTTTGGGGATAGACCACTAGATGAACAATTCATGATCTGTGAAAAGGTAAGCCCCTACTCTTGATATCTTTTCTCCATTTTGGCACCATGGTACTAATTCTTCTCTCTAAGCATTTGTTGTAAAATATAATTTTCTCTAGAAAGTAAAAGTACAAAAGAGAAAATTAAAATTTGAAAGAAAACATAAATTTGTTTATGTATTTCATCAACATGCCTCTCTATTTGATGTGAGACTCTGCCTCATGAATAACTGGATATCTAGGCTGAAGCATGTGCGGCGCTAGGCAGGGGTTGGTGGCGTCAATTGAACCCCTCAAGTTTCAAGAACTACGAAGAATTTTTTTTTTACTATTGTATCTTCTTTAAAAATGAAGAAATCCCATCCTTGAAATAATTGACCCATGAGAAAATCTCACCTTTTTCAAATTTGACACTTTCAAACTTCATTATTCAATATGTTTTATCATTATTTCTTCATTGTCCAGTTAAAAAAAAATATTCTCTTATTTCTGGTTTTTTTTACTTCTTATAAATTTTGCTCCTTATTTTGCTTAATGTTCTAATTTTATTGGTGCGCTTTACCTATTTTGCTTGTTAGATTCTAAAAAAAATAACCTTTAAAGCTAAAAGTCTGACGAGAAAAAAGAAAATAAAGACAATGTTTGTTGTATGAGGGTATCTTTTGTTTCTTTTGAATTGTGAACCTTTTTTGAAATTTTTGTTCACTTGTGAATTTGGTTGCTATTGCCATTTTGTGCTACTTGTTTTTGTCATCTTGTGATACATGTTAAAATCTCCTTGTGCTACTTGTTTGTAATTAGTGCAATAAATTTGTAAAATGATACATAAATATTTGAATACCAATAATGAAATTTCTTACCAATGGGGATTGGTTGACTTGGTAAGGATAGGAAATTTTGTTTGAGGAAGCATAGGTTTGATTCCTGCTGCCACCAGTCTCCCTTGGTAGGTAATCTGTAAGTCCAATATAAGTCATCATAGAGACTTGCGACTTGCCCTGACCTTGAACTGGAGTAGCCTCCCCTCATCGTAAACTTTTAAGTACCTAAAAAAAATGACAATGAAATTTCTTATGTGACAATAGCAAAATATGAAAACTTATGAAGAGTAATTGTAAAAGTACATATATTTGGACTTTTTAAGCCAACAACAACAACATTAATATTAAAATTTTTTATTTTATGTATGATTTTAACATTAATATTTAAATGTTTGAATGACCTATTAATAAAATTTTTTGACACCACCATTTAGCTGAAGTGCTACTATTCTATTAACAACACAGTTTTGCAGAAACATTAATAACGTTTGTGATAAATTAGTAAACTTGTAAGATCTGCTCTTAGGTCACAGCGAAGCTCTCCGGTTGACTGCGAAAAGGAGTTAGATAAAGGAACATCGTTGTGTTGCCTGCCAAGGACTCTTCGATGCCAAAGTTAGGTTTTGGGAGGATAATCGTGTAGAGTTTTGACTAAGGATGCCTTTTATACTAGTATAGTTTTTGGAGTGGTCTTAGGAGTATTTGCAGGCAAGTAGTGGAAATAATAACCTTTTCATGTGGCGACGTGTTGTTGGGTGGTCAGGATATTGGCAGGGTAGTAGAGGACGTGGTTGTCCCCCTCTCTCCCCCCCCCCCCCCCCCCCCCCAACATGCGTCGCTTCCTTTGGGATTTGTCAGGCTGATGACAATCTAGTGGAGAAGGTGATTATCCCTCCACACGTCATCCTTTAAGCGTTGTACTACCAACCCTAGTATCAGTTACTAGGGGATTACTTATAGTCGTGGTCCCCATAAGTTGGACGAATAAGATGGTCGGCATATTTCTACCCAGCACTGCCCGCTCAGTATAAGCTTGAGCGACTTGGATCTGTTCAGCACCATTCTTGTTCGGCATCTCCCGCTCAGCGATGCTTGAGTGTCACGTCATCTGTCTTCCCTGATTGGGTTCCTCTTTTCGTTAGGATTTTGGTCAGCTATCGCCTGATCAGTTCCCATCAGTTGCCACCAATTCCTTTAAGCACCCCGTTATGGTCAGGAGAATTTCAACGGCGGGTGATTCCTCGTAAGAAGGGCTCATTTATGATGCTGTAGGCATAATCATGGCCATAGCTGGCGATGACTAAGCGCATCGCTTGATGTCCCCATGACGTGTTCCTTTCTTATTGGGTTTTATCTCGTGACATGACTTGACGACTACCATCCGTTAGATCTATGGTTAATGAGTTGATTTGAGCCTTTGATTTCGAATAGGAGGGTTCTAAACTTGGCTGCTTCGGCCTTTGGCTTTCACTTTGCATTTCCCACAATTAGACAATTTTTGGCTTTTGAAACATCTTAACTGTCCTTCTCTCTACTTCTTTTTGTTCTTCGTGCACTTGTGCTTGGAGATTTAGCTTTTCTCCTCTTGGGTAAGATCTCAAACTGTGGTCATTATTCTTCATGCAAATTTTCTTTGGGCGTTGTCTCTGGTATTATGCTAAAGTAGGGATTTTCTCTCCAAGGGTTTGTCAGGAACCCGGAGTTGTTTGAGTTTGTTAGGGGGTCGGTTAGGATTGGCTTCAAGTTGGCTAGGAGACTACACTTAGTAGGCACCATGGTGGGCCCTAAAGATGTATATTCCTTGGGTTCTGAGAACACTGCTTCTCAAGATTTGGTTAGGGTGCGACTGGAAGTCCCCAATAGTGCTTCAGTGGGGCCTTTTGGGCTTCTGGTGAAAGGCTAGCCCTTGGGGGTATGGTTCCTGGGTCTAGGGGCATTGTGGTCCCTGGGGTTAGGGAGTTCAATTTTGCTACCGAGGGTGTGTCCTCCGTCATTATGGAACGGAGGGTCAAGAAAGAGTGGAAAGATTACTAATTCCCTTATAGATTGTCATATAGGATTCATGAGATGGGAGACTGGTCTTGCTTTGCCCGTCCTAGGGAAGTCTATGTTTATGAGGCTACCCTGGCTAGTGGCCTCAGATTCCCTATTTGGACCCCCATTAGAAGGATTCTGAGTGTTTTAGGATTAGCCCCTAGTCAGCTCCTTCCTAACTCTTGGAAGATTCTGCTGACTTATGCCATGTTATGCCAAGCATCCAGTAATGGTAAGAACCATCTCACTGCTGATGAGTTCTAGCATTACTACAAATTGACTGAGCAGGAGAAGGACTGATGGTACTTCTCGGCCAAGAGTAGTGGCACAACTCTAGTGATGGGGCTACCCTCTTCCAACAAAAGGTGGAAGGATAGATTCTTCTTTGTTTATGGCAATGGTTGCGAACATCAACCCTAGAAGGTTATAGATGATGATTTTGCATGAGTTTCTCGATCGTGGAACATTCCAACTCAGAAGGATATGTCCCTTAGTTTCTCTAACTTTTGATTTCCCTCAGTCGTAGTTTTCAGATTTTTAGGATTCGAACTTAGGTTCCTTGTGTCTGGTTAGCTTGTGCCGCTCCCACTATGGACGAGTCCCTGGAAGCCAGGGTGAAGAGGGCTCATGATTATGACATTACTGATGCGAACGCTTTAATGAATTTAGAAAACTTGGGTATGTACTTGTTGGGCCCTAAGCCTACAAGTGAAGCTTTGAGGGCAGAATGTGAAAGGAGTGAGTATAGTTTGTTCTTTTCCTTGTCTTTGTTGGTTGCTTATTGATGCATCTGTCTTTATTGCTCCTGTACAGATCAAGGCAAGGACAACTCTGATGAGGAGGGGGATACGGCTCTTAATAAGAACATCATTTCATAGGTGAGGCTTTTTTCAGAGCCTTCTGTGGTGGCCAAGTGCTACAAGCTTCCTGCTGGCAATAAGGTGATGGGCAGTGGCAGCAAGGACAAGAGGGTCGACCTTAGAGACCTCCCACCACCAAAGGTTGTCAGTCCTCCTTCTGTGCCCTTGGTCATCTAGGAGGCATCATCAACCCCAATTGTGCCTATTAGCACGCTCCCCCCACCAATGCCTCTTGCTGATACTCCAGCAAAGCTTGTTTCTTCTACTCAGGATATTGCTGTCACTGATGGAAAAACTATATTTGAAAGTCCAGACCTAGCTTTGAGGAGATTGTAGAGCGTAATCCACCTAGGGGATGGGAAACCGCTGGCGAGCAATTCCACCTACAAGCTGACAAGGGACCTTGGTCAGGATTTTCTTGAGGCAAGTCCCTTAAAATTTCGCGTGTAGTTGCTTTGTTCATTCATTCTTGCTTCTGATCCTACTCTTTTTTTGTTTAATCAAGCTACTACTAGGCTCTCTATACTGAGTGCCAGGACGACGAACAACGAGAAAGCTTTCCTCGAGTAGAGGCATATAGCCGACCAAGCCCTGACTGAGGTAGCTCTTTTGAAGAAGAAACTGAAAGAGGTCTCTTCAGAGAATGACAATCTAAAGGGCGGGGTGCTGACCCTGCAGGAAGAGAAGATTAAGTTTATGGGGGACTTGGCCAACGAGAGAGCTGCCAAGGAGGCTATCCGTGATAAGCTTGTCGCTGAGAAGACTGCCCAGAAGGCTATCAGGTTGAGATAGTTTTTTTTCCTGCTCAGGTGAAGGCAGTTGTCAAAAAGGCCTTTGAGGAGTACTACCAAATGGGAGACTTACCAATTTGCACTAGGTGGGGCCTATATGCGAGCCTTTACTAAGGCTAAGGAGATGGTTACCCAGGCTCACCCTAGCCTGGATCTCTCTTCCATTGAGGCTGTTCTTAAGGATGACACAATCTTTATGGCGATTGAGGGGAGCCAGGCAGTAGGGAAGGATGGGGCAGCTGAGAAGGATGATGCCCAAGTCAAAGGTCCCCCCCCCCCCCCCCCCCCCCCCAAAAGCAAATAAGTGATTATTTGTATATCGTTTACTTATTGCTTTTTTGGTTTTCCTTTGCAGTGGCTTTGATATAACACTATTTTGGTCCCTTTTGTTATTCATCCATTATCAATGAATAGGTTTTTCCCTTTTTTTCTGATCTTGTCAATAGATGAACCTTCTGTGTTTTTCATTTTTTTTTCTCTTTCTTGTTTTTTTTTTCCAAGTGTGGACATTCTGGTTTTACCTTGGACTTTTGTGGTGGTTGTTTAAGCGTTGGGCCTTTGGCCATTGCATGTTCGGTCTTGTGACTAAACAAGACTTTTGTCTGACCGCACCGGACTTTTGTGGTGGGCATTTGGCCTTGGGTGCCTAGCCTCTGCCTATTCGGTATAGAGGTCGAACAAGACTTTTGTCGTGGGTGTTAAACCTTGAGCGCTTGGCCTCTGCCTACTTGATCTAGTGGCCGAGCAGGACTTTTGTCACGGGTGCTAAGCCTTGGGCACTTGGCCTTTGCTTGCTCGATTTGGTGGCCGAGCAAGACTTTTGTCGTGTGTGTTAAGCATTGGGCACTTGGCCTTTGCCTGCTCGGTCTAGTAGCTGAGCATGACGTTTGTCATGATGTCCCTTACAAGGAAAAAATTAAGGCATTTTATGGAAATAAATTTGAAAGACTTGTAGACAAAACTTTTGTAGGATACCAATTTCTCATTAATCTCTACATTTGCTATTACATCTGGGGGAAGAGATGAGTTGCTCACACATAATATTTTCTTAGGTGCTCAGCACGCCAAGGGTGAGGCAATTCTTTGCCATTTAGCCCCTTCAGTCTATATATGTCTTTCCTTATAAAGCCAATCACCTTGTAAGGACCCTCCCAATTTGGGCCAAGCTTCCCATCCTGGGCAATCCGGGTGAACAAGTTAACCTTCTTTAGGACCAACTCTCCTAGCTTGAAGTCCCTCAAGCGCCCTCGACTGTTGTGGTATTGACGTATCTGCGGCTGGTATGAAGCCACTCTGATTGTTTACTGTAGTCTCTTATCTTCTAGTAAGTCCAAGTCAATTGTCAAGGCCTCGTTGTTTGTCTCTGGATCATAGTTCTAGGTTTGGGAGGCCAATCTCAATTAGTATAATTTCTCCTATTCCAAAAATAAGAGAGAAACGGGTTTATCTGGTGGAGACTCTCTTAATAGTTCTGTAGGCCTATAGGATATTGGAGAGTTTTTCTGCCCATAGTCCCATAACCTTTTCTAGCTTGGTTTTAATGATCTTGAAGAGGGATATGTTGGTTACCTCTACGTGTTCATTTGCTTGGGAGTGCTTTGGTGAGGAGAAATGATGGTTGATCTGCAAGTTTGAACACAGCTGGTTAAATTGCTCCCCCTCGAATTGCTTCCCATTATCTGTGATGAGCATCTTTGGGATCCCGAAGCAGCACACGATGTTTTTCTAGAGGAAGGTGGCCATTTTCTGCTCTGTGATGGTGGTGAGGGCTGCTGCTTCGACCCACTTAGTAAAGTAATTTATTCCCCATTGGGCAAAGGGTCATAGGCTTTGGATGGGAGTTAGTTCCTAAGCAGGCTGTCTAGAGATGTTGGAAAATTGCTGGCATTTATCACACTTCTTTACAAACTCCTTGGAATTCCTACTCATGGTTGGCCAGGAAACGTCCTCCAGAATGGTTCTCACAGATTCTTTCATGGATCTCCCTCATGATGTAGATAGCCTCTTCTTCTGTGGCGCACCTGAGAAGGTGGAGGGTGTACCCCCTTTTGTATAAGATGTCATCAAGTATCATATAATGGCTAGCTCTGAACTTGACTCTTCTTGCTTCTAACTTGTCTTCCAAGAGGGTGTTCAGCTCTAAGTAATCTTTGATTGGTTTGACCCACGAGGCTTGTGTTTCCACAGTATTGAATTCTGGGATTCGGATGCTCAATGAATCAAGGATCTCCATGGGCACTTTAGGGTCAAGCTGCTCTGACGATGTGATTCTTAATTAGTTGGCCTCTTCATTCTCTAGTCTGTGGATTGTTTAGAGCAATACCTTGGAAAATTTTCTGGCTAAGCCTCAAGCTATCTGGGAATATTCCTTCATCTTTTCTCCCATTACTTGATATTCTCCCTAGATCCGCTCGATCACAAGCTACGAGTCTCCCCTGACTGTTACCTGCTCTACCCCCATTCTCTGAGCTATTAGAAGCCCAACTATAAGAGCCTTATATTCTGCTTTGTTGTTGGTGGTTGAGAACCTAAATGTAAGAGCATACTCCACTTTGTGGCCATCCGGGGTGACAAGAACAACGCCTGCCTCATTTAACTGTTTGGTGGAAGAACCATCAACATTCAATATCCAGTGGTTCTATGTATCGTCTACCTCTGGTAGGTTGTTCGGGGCAAGGGGGCGGTTGTGAATTCTGCAATGAAATCTATTGTTGCCTGTCCTTTGACAGCCACTCATGGTCTTTACTAAATATCGAACTAACTGAGCTCCATTGACCACTTCGTAAGGCACCTTGAAGTTTCAGGCTCGTGCAGAACTTTTTTAAGGGGTTGGTCAGTCAGGACCACAATTGGGTGCATCTGGAAGTAAGGACTAAGCCTTCGTGCTGATGTTACTAGAGCAAAAACAAGCAACTCCATCCTCGGGTATCTATTATCTGCTCCCCTAAGGTCCCTGCTGGTGTTATAGACTGATATTTGGACCCCTTGGTCTTCTCGGACGAGGGCTGAGCTCATTGTTGTTGTCGAAATAGCCAAGTAGAGATAAGGTTCCTCTCTAGTGACCGTTCGGTTGAGCAGAGGAACTAAGCCCAAGTACTACTTTAACTGTTGAAAGGCTTCCTCACATTTGCTACTCCATTAGAATGCTTTTCTTAGTGTCTTAAAGAAGGGAAGGCATTTGTCAGTGGACCTAGAAATGAATCTGTTTAGGGCTGCCACTCTACCTGCTAACCTCTAAACATCTTTTATTGTCTTTGGTGCTTGCATTCCCAGCATTGCGTTGACTTTTTTCAGGTTGGCTTCTATCCGCCTCTGTGAGACCATGAACCCTAAGAATTTTCTCGGCGCTACCCCAAACGTGCACTTGGCATGATTCAGCTTCACGTTATAGGCCTTGAGGGTTTGGAAAGTTTCCTTCAGTTCCTTCAGATGGTCAGTTGCCTGCTTACTCTTGACCAACATGTCATCAACGTAGACCTCTACATTCCTCCCTATTTGGGACTTGAACATCTTGTTGACCAGCCATTGGTAAATTGTCTCGGCATTCTTCAGACCGAACGGCATCACTTTGTAACAATACAACCCCTTGTCTGTGATGAAGGATGTGTGTTCTTGGTCTCTCTCAACCATCCTGATCTAGTTGTACCCCGAGAAGACGTCCATGAATGTGAGTATCTCATACCCCACAATAGAATCTACCAAAAGGTCATTGGTAAATAGTAGGAAGCTGTCTTTGGGGCACGCCTTGTTAAGGTTTATAAAGTCAACACACATCCTCCACTTCCCGTTGGCCTTCTTTACCATCACCACGTTGGAGAGCCAAGTTGAGTATTGGGCTTCTTTAATGAGCTTAACCTAGATGAGCTTGTCTACCTCGTTGGCTATGGTTTCGTTGTGCTCTGAGGCGAAACTCCTTCTCTTTTGTTTGACTGGCCTAGCTTCAGATGAAATGTTGAGGTGGTGGGCAGCAATCTTGGGGTCGATACCTGGCATATTGTCATGCGTCCAAGCAAAGACGTTAGTGTTACTTCAGAAGAAGCTTTTCAGTTCTTCCGAGCAACTCTAGGGCTGCAGACCTAATCATGATCACTCTGGCTTATTCTAAGCTGCTAACCAAGTTTGGGATGCTTATGTCCACTTCCTTCAGGTCTCCCATTGGTTCTCCCCTATTGATCTCTCCTTCATCTCGTACTTCTAGCTCCTCTATCACTAGAGTTTCTTTGACAGTGTCGCCCTTAAAGGAGGCTATGTAACAACACTCCCTCGTTGTAACTTGTTCGCCCTTCACTGTCCCCACTCCGTGGTCAGTTGGAAACTTCAACCTTAGGTAGTAGGTGGAGGTTATTGCCTTGAACTGGTTTAAGGTTGTTCGGCCTATGATCACGTTATAGGCTGAAGAACAGTCCATTACCAGAAAGTTGATTAGTTTGGTTGCGTGCTGGGGTCCATCCCCTAAGGTAATGGGCAACTTTATGGACCTTAAGGGGGTGACCTTATCGCCTGTGAACCCTACCAGGGAGAAAAAAATAGGCTTCAAAGCCTCTCTCTCTGTATCTGCAGCTACTCGAATGCTTCCCAGAATAGGATATCTACTGAACTTCTGCTATCAATCAGAATTTGCCTGGTATGAAAATTAAAAATAATGGCGCTAATTACCAAGGGGTCATCATGGGGTTGACACAGTTCAGTAGCCTCTTCCTCGGTGAAAACGATGTCAAAGGGCTCTGCACGAGGCTTCTTATTTGGTCTTTCTATTGCGAACACCTCCTTTAGTTGTCTCACTTTCCAAACATGATTCTTTCTTACTGACGAAGATTCTCTCCTTCTAGCAAATCCCCTGGCGATGACCCGAATCTTTCCGATCAGGCACTGGTGTTGTGGGGCTTTGTCCAAGCCCCTTCGTTCTGCAGCACACAGCCTGTCGTACCCTTGGCCCGCCATGAATCTTCCTAGACGGCCTTGCCTTATCAGGTTTTTGATCTGCTGCTTAAGATCGATGCAGTTGTTAGTGTTGTGGTTGTGATCCCTATGGAACCAGTAGTACTTCCTCTGGGTTCTTTACTTTGGAGGGCTCCTTAATCTCT
The DNA here is from genome assembly GCA_033060915.1 of Euryodendron excelsum. Lineage (NCBI taxonomy): Eukaryota > Viridiplantae > Streptophyta > Magnoliopsida > Ericales > Pentaphylacaceae > Euryodendron > Euryodendron excelsum. The sequence continues at coordinate 28,257,373 of CM065394.1, read as the reverse complement.
CGGGCCATTTCAGGTCTGGATCGTTCTTAATCTCGTTCTTATCCCCTCTATTTGGGTTGTTAGTTTGTTGATTCTTTGGGTCTTCTTTTCCTTGTCTTCTTTGTTGTCATTAGCTAGCCTTTTCTTCTTCTCGAGGCAAGAATTGGTGTCTCCATCACGGTCACGTCTTGCGTTCATGGCATCCTCTGAGTTCATGTGTTTCTGGCCTCTGAGCATAAGGTCGACCATGCTCTTTGGGGGTTCCATGGCCAATGTGAACAAGATCTTGTGGGTCCTCAAACCACTCATGAAGGCCGTGATCGCGACCTTGTCATCAACATCATCCACTTCTAGGGTTTCTAGGTTGAACCTGGTGACAAACTCTTTAAGTGTCTCCTCCCTCTTCTGCTTCACATTGAGCAGGCAGGTAACTAGTCTCTTTTGCCTCTGGCCTCCAATATAGTGTCCTATAAATAGCTTACTAAGCTGAATGAAGGAACTGATAGTAAAGGGTTAGAACCGGTTGAACCACACTCTAGCAGCTCCTTTGAGAGTGATCGGGAAAGCTCTACAAATGATTTTTTCAAGAACGGCCTGCAGCTGTATCATCACCTTAAAGGTCTCAAGATGGTCCAAGAGGTCTTTGGTTCCATTGAACATTTCTAAGGTCAGCATCTTGAACTTGGGTAGCAAGGGTACTTCCATCACCGTCTGAGTGAAAGGAGAGTTAGTTCTGTTTACCAACTCCTCTATGGTGTTGGGAGTCTTTTCTTGACAGCCTCCATGACCAGTGTCAGCTGGGCTTGGAAGGCTCTGATGCGTTCATCTCAAGCGGGAAGATTGTCCATTCAATCTCCCACCCCTTCTGTCTCCTAGGGGTAATGCCGCAGATGTGAACTTGGGGTGTGACTGTGGGCTTCCTCCTGTTGGGCCCCTCCGTTTGGTGGTAGCGCGCCGTTTGGAGGTTGCGCGCCGTCATCTGGGATGACGAGATCTTCATTTGCCAGGCCAGCATCGTCATTACCCAGTTCGTCTCGTGGTGGGGCTCTAGGTTACTGACCTCCTTCTAGTGACGTGGGGAGTTGTCGAAGCAACTCCTAATTCTAGGTTATCAACATCTGCATGTTGGCCATTATATCGGCCATTTGAGTCTCAGAGGCCATAACTCAGTTTATACTTTGTTCCTCCATTGGTTGTGTTAGATGCGAAGCACCAAACCTAGTTATAACCATGGAAATGACGAAAAGTCAATTCCCATAGACAACGCCAACTAATAGATTAGTAAACTTGTAAAGTCTGCTCTCAGGTCACGTGAACGTCTTCGGTTGATTGCGAAAAGGAGTTAGGTAAAGAAACGTCAATGTAGTGCCTACTAAGGACTCTCCGATGCCAAAGTTAGGTTTTGAAAGGATAATCATGCAGAGTTTCAGCTAAGGTTTCTGTATACAGGGGAGGAATGCTTAGGGTGCCTTTTATATTGGCATGGTTTTTGAAGAGGTCCTAGGAGTATCTGCAGGCAAGTAGTGAAAATGATAATCTTTTCACGTGGCGACACGTCGTTGGGTGGTCAGGACATTGGCAGGCTAGTAGAGGACGTGGTTGTCCCTCCTCACACGCGTTGTCTCTTTTGGGGTCAGATTGATGACAGTCTGGTGAAGAAGGTGGTAGTCCCTACAAGCGTCATCCTTTTAGCATTGTACTACCAATCCTAGTATCTGTTACTAGGGGATTACTTGCAGTCGTGGTTCTCACGGGTTGGGCAAATAAGATAGTCGGCATGTTTCTGCTCAGCATTGCCCGCTTGGTATAAGCTCGACCAATGTGGATTTGTTCAGCACCATTCTTGTTCGGCGTCTCCCGCTTAGCAATACCTGAGTGCCAAGTCATCTGTCTTCTCAGATCGGGTTCCTTGTAGAGGCACGATCTGCCTTTCGTTGGGATCCTGATCAGTTATCACCTGATCGCTCCCCATCAATTTATAAGAGTAGCCACATTCCAAAGTTGTTCTGATTTGGATCTGTTTGTGCAGAACTCAATAAAACATCAGATTAAATTTGGGTTTCATTGTATTTGTAGTGTGGTAACTCGGTGCACACCATTTTAGCGGATTAGTGGGGACAAAAATTGTGTTTAAGGAAAGCGACGTTGTAAGGCGACTTTGAAGCTCCTGATTTTCCTTTTTTTTTTTTTCTTTCTAATTTTTTAGTATTTTGCACCAACGCAGTAAACCTAGTATATAAAGATTTTATGAACCCTAATGTATTATTATTCAATGTGAAAGGAGCCTGCAATGTTCAATGTGCAGGAGGCAGTGAATTTGTCATTGGAGAATATACTTACTTATCCGTACGTGCAAGCTGGGGTGGCTAAGGGAAGTCTCAAACTGATGGGTGGCTACTATGATTTTGTCCAAGGAAAATTTGAGCCCTGGGGCCTTGACTTTGGCATCAAACCCCTTCTCTCCGTTTGAGTTTCGGCTCTTATTTGCGTCGTGACTCACTCAATATGTACCTGCTTTTGTTTCTATTCAAGCGTGTTTCTTGTGCTGTCATGAGCAATAATTTACAAGCAGAGCAACCTCTTTATGCTCCGTTTTTATATGTTTGTATGTTTTTGTATTCCAAACAATTGTACTCCTCACTTTCTCGGATTGAAAATAAAGTCCTTATCCTCCTGAATTGATAGCTATAGATCTTGAAGTGTAATGGCATTGAAATCCTTTCAACTCTTTAAGATTTGGCCTAACCAATTACCCTTTCTATATATATACCAGTGGGGGGCCAACGTATGAATTTTTAACTCTTAAATATAAGAGGGTTAAATTTAAATTTATAAAGAGTTTGATGATTAATCGTAAATGTTGAAATGGAGTAAAAAAAAAAGAATGGAGAAACTTTTATAAGAGGGAAGAGGCAAATTATTTGCATTTTAGTAAAGGCTAATATACTTTTTTTTTTATCATAGATAATGAGAAATATGAGCAAAATTTTCTGAACTTTAAAAGGGCAAGGTGATATTATTTGAGTTTTAGGGGAGGCCATTATACCATTTCTCACCCTAAATACTCAAAATACATAATATATTATGGGAATTTTTTCAACTTTAGAAGGGTCATGGCCCTGCCCGCCACCCTTGTCAGCCGCCATTGATACATACTAAAGTCCAGTAGTTTTGTAGTTCTGAGTTTACAGTAGTTATTCTTATCGAATTTTGTCATATGATATTTTTCTTTAAAAGTCTCTCTATTTTGCAACAAATTCAAGTTGCTTGTGTAATAAAATATCACACATCACAATTTAATAAAAATTACTACCAAATCACTGAACTTTTTCCTGTAAATCAAGTTTAATAATGCAAACTACATATTCAATATCTTTTTCCATTTGAATATCGTTCTTTTCTCTAGTAACTTTGAAGGACAATTATGCAGTAAACAGATTTTCAGTGAATGTAGATTGCCAAAGATGTCAAATACCATCTGTTGCATGTGCTTTCAAAGTTGCTCAAAATGTCTACTATGGAAGACTTAATCCCACTTTTTACCTAAGGAGAGGTCAACTTTACCAGCTAATACTATGAAATTTGGATAGCAACCAGGCCAATCACATGATGCTGCAAGCCTGCAACATGGTGCAAGACTTTGGAAGAAATACAAGTTGAATTACAGGACCATGTTTCTCTTTGATTAAACATCTTGGGAACTGTTAATTGTATGGTATGGCATGGTGTGGTTAATTGGGAACACAATAGATACATCCTACAGGGAAGAGCCAAAAAAAAACATTCACTGAACTCAACTATCTGATTCAACAAAGGACCAAAGCACCTTTTCTCACACCTTTTTCAGAATCAACGATTTTGTTATGGAAAGGGAAAGGAGGATTCAAGAGGGTAGATGTGAGTGGAGAAAGGTAAATTAGGTTGCCAAGTCTAAATCCAAATTGCGAACACAATAGATACATCCTACAGGGAAGAGCCAAAAAAAAAACCCTTCATTGAACTCAACATTCTGATTCAGCGGAGGACCAAAGCACCTTTTCTCACACGCTTCTCAGAATCAATGATTTTGTTATGGAAAGGGAAAGGACGATTCAAGAGGATAGATGTGAGAGGAGAAACGTAAATTGGGTTGCCAAGTCTAGCAGGCCGAAATGACAAAGTCAAAGCCCATTGCCTTTAGTTTTTTTTTTTTTTTTTTTAAGAGAGAGAGAACAATCCTTTGCAGTGTGTGAAAACTTTTTATACAACCATAATTATATAAAACATTTTGTTGTCCCCATCCTAAGTATTTGGGTTTCGAAATTACAAAATTATGTGGGTGAATGAATCAAAGGCTTTCACTAGAAAATAAAATATTCATTACTCTCATTAAATTTTTTTGTACTAATTTTTTTGAACAATAGCATTTTCCTCAGATAAACCAACTTTTTACAGTTCTTCCAATGAAAATTACCTAGATAAAGGGTTTTGCAATTATATGCCCTAATAAAACTTATTAAACATATTTTTTTTTTGGTTATACAATGTGTTTAAAAATTGCTTTCCACCACTTTAAACAAACGGTAAAAACATTTTTTAAACATTTTTAACATGTGCCCTGACAGGACATATTAGCTTTTTCCTTTAATAAATTGTGTACGCAATCAGCCACCACCTAATGGTCCTTTTTAACCCGAGAAATTATTCAATGCTTTCGGAGACCACAATACTTTTCTTCATTTCACACCCCTTGCTAAGTAGGTCTAGACGTGGTGCAATCAGTGTGGTGTGTTCAGTATTAGTCCACTGCATGTGTGAGAGAGATAGAACAAGTGTATTTGGTGCGCGGAAAGCATTGAATAATTTTTCTCTCAACCCAAATTGCTGTTTATTGGCATGCCTTGTGATATGTGCCCCAATGGTCACCTCCGAATGGATTTGCACAAGATCATGATAATGGTGTCCTTGACTTTAAGCTATACGCAGCCTTAAGGGTCCCTGTCTTCTCAAATTTACATGAAAAAAGTTAATTTTTCTTTCTATGTCCGTACAAGTAAACATATACTAACCTTTCATGTCCAAATTAACACTACTTTTTGGTTACCACCGCTCCTCGCAAATAATAGTGAGCTTTAGGTTTTGTCAGCCACCTTGTTTCTGAATTAATAAAACTATTTGTAAAACAAGATTTTCCAAACAATAAGAATAATTTTTTATCATTAGTTAGAATTTGTCCGGACAAAGCTCAATACTGTTACTCCTATTTGAACTTCAAGAATTTGTCGAAAAGTTTAAAATTTAGGTTGAAATATTTTTTTAAGCAAAAAAAATACAATTATTTGCAAGGATTATGGTTATTTTGGGGATAAGTAATTATTTGCAGAGACTAGTCACTCTTTGAATTATTGTCCCGCATTAGTTTCTTATGAAACTATTAAAGGATTTATATACTCCTATTTTGGACTTGATTTTGGGCCATAATGGACACTCCAATTTTGTGGAGGAAAAAGACCTACCAAAACTAGGGTCTACCACACACACCAGCACGCCACTCCAAACTGGTTCGAGATCAGGATCATTGAATTTCCAGACACAATAGTAACTTTTTGTGCGAAATTTGAGTTTAAATATTTAAGTTGAATAGTTATGACCATTGGTACGGCTATGTTTGGTTGGTGGCTTTTCTAAATACGTTCCTGTTTGGTTGGTACATGGCTATTCTGAATAGGCTCCTGTTTGGTGGTCTACGATCATTCTGAAAAAGTTTTTGGTGCCTATAAATACACTTCATTTTAGCACATGTCATTTATTTATTTTTTCCATAAGTATTCTATTACATTGATAGAATTATCATTGTGTGGTTCGGTCAAGCACACAAATGGGAGTGTTTCTTTTGTGTGAGTTGTTTATTATTGTATCTTGGGAGGTGAATGTCCATTTTAATCATAAGCACTATTGTAGGGATGAATTTTGTCTTAAGGATATAGTGTCAAACCATTGATCAATTAGTTTATTACTTTGTGTAGTTCTTTAAGTTTTATTTTCTGTTATTTCAAATTGCTTCATATTTTTATTCTGATATTCTAATAGTTAGATTTCTAGTTTCTGGAAGTTTGTGGATTCTGTTTTTGGATTACAGTAACACATATACACACACATTGGATAACATTACTAAGTTTCACTATCATCTTTATTACAACTTGTGGTGTTTTATTACATCACTTACATTAATTTGTTACAAATAGAGATGCCACATAACAAAATCATATAGGGATGAGTACTAAAAAACTCGACACACTTTTATATGTGTAGGAAGGTATAATTATGGCGGTGGCCAATGATGCTTGAGTGGTGGTATTCGGATCACAAGCTGTTGGCAGATGGTTCATGCCATTTAAGCCTGAGCCTTGAGGTCAGGCACACAACATACATACTAATTTCCAAATACTGAGAACAAATGATTTCTATGGTGCTCATGTGGTATTGGTGATCCCAAGCTGTTGGCAGTTGGTTCATGCCATTTTAAGCCCGAGCCTTGTGGTCAGGCACACTACATACATACATATTTCTAAATGCTGAAGAACAAATAATTGTGATCAAGGATGATTCTAAACATGTGTGATTTAGTTTGGCTTTCAAATATAGAAAACATTTAAGTTAATGTGATAAGAAAATCTAATATTATGAACTTAATATATCATTTCGTTTCATGCCTTCGATCTATAGTCGATCCCGTAAACAAATTAAGCTCATCATTAATATGTCCTAAAATTTTATGAGCATTTTGACGCATCAAATCCAAGGGTCCGACTATAAGACGAGGTCAAGGTAAGACAATTATGAGTTTAATTACAACTGTAACTGTATTAACTGAAGAAATTCAAATAGAGCAAAGCCCAAAATGACATTATTTGGGTTCACTCATTTGCGTTTCCAATAATTCAAAGAGGCCCTTGCACCGAACCTAGCTGGCAGAGATTAATAAAAAGGGATTATTTCTTTCTCATCATTTGATTCTTTACTTCTTTCTACCTAGTGTTTTTCAACAAAGCAATCATTTCTAGCATATAACTCAAATTCATCAAAGGAAAAGAAAATAAATAAAAATGTGAGGAAAAATAAAAAAATGAGATATTCTAAATCTTTACTTCTTTTTTTTTTATATTTTTTTATCTGTCAATTTTTCTAACAAACAAATATATATATATATAATAATTTTTCATCTACTCTACAAACAAATTGCTAATATATTGCTAACAAATAATGTTAATTGACACAAATTGATAATTCAATGAGTCAATGTGTTATGTTTTAGAGTTTATGAGAGCTTAGTTATATTAATCATAGTTTAAAGGATGGTGTTGTAATTACCCAATAAAAAAAGTGCATTGGGTCGAATGGAATAAACTCAATATTAAAAGGAGAATAAGTTAATCACACTTTACAACCTTACACTTTATATTAAATTTCATTTCAAGACTTTTATATTTTTATTTGTAACAATTAAACAATTCTAACTTGCACTTACACTTCTAATTTGTGCTAATATCAACCTTGTACTAACTTGCCATCTTCTTTAGTTTTATGGAATCTTTTTTCAAGTTTCCTAAACCATCAATTTGATCCGTGGATATTCTAAGCATATAACTCTCCTCCCATCGAAGAGTACTAGCCCATTGGAATCATTTTAGTACATTGATTTCAGTTTGACCAGTTCTACTACGAACTTAGTAAAAGCAGTAACTTGATAACGTAAGTATTGATCTTTACTATCTCCTTTCCAGAAGTTGATGGTCCTTCTAACTTGTTCGATATCTAGTTGCCAAATTTATCAAATCTAATAATGATGATAAAATTTAGACAATTCTCTCGTAGCCATCGTTGAGATTATTTTAATATTTACCCATTCGTTCTAAGCAAATGTCGTTAGATAACGAACTCAATAAAAAAAAAATCCTTGAAAATGTACTATTAATGGAATTGAAACTTACTGCTTTGACTGTAAAATTTGCAGCTGCTACTGGTGAATGTGAGAGTTGGACTACAAAAGAGGGTACTATATAGATTGAGGAATCTGTTGAGGTCTGCTTCTCCCTTCCTTCCTTGTCTTCTACAAGCTATCTTTGTTTAGTCTTTTTACCACCCAAAAAAAAAAAAAAAAGAGAAAAAGGAAAAAAAAGTAAATCTCTTTGAAGTTCCATCGGTTCATGACCGACTAGTGGTGGGATTTACATCATTGCATGTGTTTCACAAGCCTACTTCCTGATTTAGCTTAGGAATTGTGACTTTCTAAGATGTCACCGAACATTCTTGTGTATGTTATTGCAGTGGTATTCTTTTGAAGACAATATCACTTTGTTTGGTTTCAGTCATTTTCACATCTGATTGTCAAAATAGCTCTTGCACCGACGCCATCTGAGAGAGAGAGAGAGTAATAAGAATGGACATTTCTTTCTTATGGTCTGCTTCTTTTCTTTCTTTTTTTTCTACCAACTGTTAACTCAACAATGCTACCAACTATAGCATACATTTCTAGACGCTTATATGGATTGTTACTCGGGTATTCAGATGAGAAGAAAAAGATGGTAAATAATAGAAAGTAAAACGTGTTTGAGAGAGAGAGAGAAATTTGAAATTGTTTTTGCCTTATGTAGAGCTTTGGCTGCTTTCTTGGGAAGGTGGTCCCTTTGTTCACAGAATATTTTCACTAAAATATAACTATATAATCGTAAATAACTGTCTTCATTTTCTAAACGTACAACTATAAGCATACATTTTCTAAACATCTATGTGTATTGTTATTGGACAATTGATATGAGAAGAAGAAGAAGCAGAAGGTAGCAAATAATAGCAAGTAAAGCATGTTCGAGAGAGAGAGATTTGAAATTGTTTTTGGCTTATATAGAGCTTTGGGTAAGCTCGGGAAGATGGTTTGATTATACTGTAAAAATACAATCTATATGTCTTAATTAGCTAATTGTTAGTTTTATATTATGTTTAATTGTGTTAATTTTAATCCTAATTCGTACTAACTTAGGTTTGTGTTTATTTTCAAAAATCTTAGTTACAAAGGGATTAATTCGCGCTAAAACAGACTAGGTGTTCGAAGGGGGTTCGAACGGTCCTCAACGGTTTCACATAAAATTCAAGTTCGAAGTACGTTCGAAAGATTTAGAGAGCAGGTTTTTCCGTTCGAAGTGCGTTCGAACGGTACGTTGAACGGTTGTCCGTGGTGCTCGAACGGTGGCCTAGGCGTTCGAATAGTTTTGAGCTTAAATGGAATAATTTTGAATGCAATTTAATCATAGGTTTCAAGAAGTTGTTGTCAAGGTACAAACTGTTAAAGCTGTAGTACAAACTGCTGAAGCACGCAGAGTTGAAATTTTGGAAGTCCATAACTCGCGAACCAAAAAGGCTATTCAGACCCATAATATGTCGATTTCATATAACTTTTTGAGACCTATAACTTTTTGAGACCTACAACTTTCGTGAAGGGACTCAGCTCATCTGAACACTCGGTGGGAACCGTCCGTACGACTGGCAACGAGATTTATATATTAACTCACTTTTTAGTTAGGGGGAGATTAGTAGGTAGTGGAATAGACTTAGGAGTTTTATGTTTTGAAGAAGGAGATTAGGGTTGATGTTTTTCTAGGGTTTTAGGAGTAGATTAGAATAATTTATTCATAGTTTTCATTCAGTTTTCAATTCTTGTAATTAGATTACTCAGTCTTTCAATATATGTTCAATACAACTTTGCGTATCTATGATTATGATGAGTAGCTAGATTTCATATCGGGATTAATTGTGAAAATTAATTGAAGATTTTGGATGAACAAATGAGATATGTTCTTAATTTTAAAGTTAAATTTTCTAGTTTTCTTTCTTCTCCTTTGTTCTAGAAACCTTCGAAAACCTGGGCACCCTATTATGTTTGGTAACGCTTATGTGTCAATACCACACTCAGTATATACGCTGCCTTGAACCATTTATGCTTGAATTGGGTTCAATATATGCACTGCACGAACTGATGATACACATCCTTGATTCTAACAATCTGATTTATTCTAAAAGTTGAAGTTTTGAAGAACTCTTGGTTTTATCGCTAAATCTTTCGAATCCGAGACTCGCGACGTAGTCGAAGGATTTGAGTTATTAAATTATCTACTTCGAAATTTCAAGAGATGCAATTGATTGGATCGATTGACTCCCTCACTTTTTCTTTATTAGTTTAAAATAGATAGCAATTTTTTTCTCAACCTAAAATCAAATTTTTGTTTATTCAAGTGTTTTTTCTAAGATTTCGATCCACGGTAGGTTTTCTTATTTACGTACACCATCTTCCTTATGGGATCGATCTCGTACTTACGAGAAATTATTACTACAACGCGGCTGTGCACTTGCGGTTAAGTATCACCTTTTTAGGAAGCGAACATGATCCCTGGTTCACAAAATGTATCCAATAAAATAAAACTATATAATCATAGGCATGATGTTATAATGGAGTGTTCACTTTCTGAACGTATAACTATAAGCATACATTTTCGAAACGTTTATATGCATTGGTACTGGAGTATTCAAATGACATAAAGAAGAAGGAGACAATAAATAATAGCAAGTAATTAAAACATGTTTAACAGAGATATTTGAAATTGTTTTTGGCTTCTATAGAGCTTTGGATTCTTTCTTAGGAAGGTGGTCCCTCGTTCATAAATATATTCACTTAAATAAAGCTATAATAGTAATGTTACAAGTAATCTTATTTTACAACTTATTTTCTCACTTGTAAGAAAAACTATCTCATGAATCTAGAACATGAATCCAACTAATGAATAGTAAATAATAGCAAGTAACACATATTTGAGAGAGAGATATTTCAAATTATTTGTGGCTTATATAGAGCTTTGGGTAAGCTAGAGAAGGTAGTCCCTGGTTCACAAAATGTATCCAATAAAATAAAACTATATAATCGTAGGCATGATGTTAATAATGGAATGTTCATTTTCTAAACGTATAACTATAAGCATACATTTTTGAAATGTTTATATGTGTTCGTATTGGAGTATTCAAATGAGACAAAGAAGAATGAGACAGTAAATAATAGCATGTAATTCAAACATGTTTGAGAGAGATATTTAAAATTGTTTTTGGCTTCCATAAAACTTTGGGTTCTTTCTTGGGAAGGTGGTCCCTTATTCACAAAAATATTCACTCAAATAAAGCTATAATAGTAATGTTACATGTAATCTCATTTTACATCTTATTTGCTCACTTGTAAGAACAACTATCTCATGAATCTGGAACATGTGTCCAACTTATGAGTAGTAAATAATAACTAGTAAGACATGTTTGAGAGAAAGAGATTTGAAATTGTTTTTGGCTTATATAGAGCTTTCGATAATCTTGGGAAGGTGGCCATTGGTTCACAAAATGTATCCAATAAAATAAAATTATATAATCGTAGTTATGATGTTAATAATGGAATGTTCATTTTCCAAACGTATAACTATAAGCACATTTTCGAAACATTTATCTGTGTTGGTACTGGAGTATTCAAGTGAGACAAAGAAGAAGGAGACAATAAATAATAGCAACTAATTAAAACATGTTTGATAGAGATATTTGAAATTGTTTTTGGCTTCCATAAAGCTTTGGGTTCTTTCATGGGAAGGTGGTCCTTTGTTCACAAATATATTCACTTAAATAAAACTGTAATAGTAATTTTACAAGTAATCTCATTTTACATCTTATTTTCTCACTTGTAAGAACAACTATCTCATGAATCTAGAACATGTGTCCAACTTATGAGTAGTAAATAATAGCAAGTAAGACATGTTTGAGAGAGGGAGATTTGAAATTGTTTTTGGCTTATATAAAGCTTTGGGTAAGCTCAGGAAGGTGGTCCCTGGTTCACAAAATGTATCTAATAAAATAAAATTATATAATCGTAGGCATGATGTTAGTAATGGAATGTTCATTTTCTAAATGTATAACTATAAGCATACATTTTTTAAATTGTTATATGTGTTGGTACTGGAGTATTCAAATAAGACAAAAAAAATGGAGACAATAAATAATAGCAACTAATTAAAACATGTTTGACAGAGACATTTGAAATTGTTTTTGCCTTCTATAAAGTTTTGGGTTCTTTCTAGGGAAGGTGGTCCTTTGTTCACAAATATATTCACTTAAATAAAGCTATAATAGTAGTGTTACAAGTAATCTCATTTGACATCTTATTTGCTCACTTGTAAGAACAATTATCTTATAAATCTCGAACATGTGTCTAACTTATAAGTAGTAAATAATAGTTAGTAAGACATGTTTGAGAGAGAGAGAGATTTGAAATTATTTTTGGCTTATATAGAGCTTTGGGTAATCTCAGGAAGATGGTCCCTGGTTCACAAAATGTATCCAACAAAATAAAATTATATAATCGTAGTTATGATGTTAATAATGGAATGTTCATTTTTTAAACGTATAACTATAAGCACATTTTCGAAACATTTATCTGTATTGGTACTAGAGTATTCAAATGAGACAAAGAAGAAGGAGACAGTAAATAATAGCAAGTAATTAAAACATGTTTGACAGAGACATTTGAAATTGTTTTTGGCTTCCATAAAGCTTTGGGTTCTTTCATGGGAAGGTGGTCCTTTGTTCACAAATATATTCACTTAAATAAAACTGTAATAGTAATGTTACAAGTAATCTCATTTTACATCTTATTTTCTCACTTGTAAGAACAACTATCTCATGAATCTAGAACATGTGTCCAACTTATGAGTAGTAAATAATAGCAAGTAAGACATGTTTGAGAGAGAGAGAGATTTGAAATAGTTTTTGGCTTATATAGAGCTTTGGGTAAGCTCAGAAATGTGGTCCCTGGTTCACAAAATGTATCCAATAAAATAAAACTATATAATTGTAGGCATGATGTTAGTAGTGGAATGTTCATTTTCTAAACGTATAACTATAAGCATACGTTTTTTAAACAGTTATATGTGTTGGTACTGGAGTATTCAAATGAGACAAAGAAAATGGAGACAATAAATAATAGCAACTAATTAAAACATGTTTGACAGAGACATTTGAAATAGTTTTTGGCTTCTATAAAGTTTTGGGTTCTTTCTTGGGAAGGTGGTCCCTTGTTCACAAATATATTCACTTAAATAAAGCTATAATAGTAGTGTTACAAGTAATCTCATTTGACATCTTATTTGCTCACTTGTAAGAACAACTATCTTATGAATAGTAAATAATAGCTAGTAAGACATGTTTGAGAGGGAGAGATTTGAAATTGTTTTTGGCTTATATAGAGCTTTGGGTAATCTCGGGATGGTGGTCCTTGGTTCACAAAATGTATCCAATGAAATAAAATTATATAATCGTAGTTATGATGTTAATAATGGAATGTTCATTTTCTAAACGTATAACTATAGGCACATTTTTGAAACATTTATCTGTGTTGGTACTAGAGTATTCAAATAAGACAAAGAAGAAGGAGACAGTAAATAATAGCAAGTAATTAAAACATGATTGACAGAGACATTTGAAATTGTTTTTGGCTACCATAAAGCTTTGAGTTCTTTCATGGGAAGGTGGTCCCTTGTTCACAAATATATTCACTTAAATAAAGGTGTAATAGTAATGTTACAAGTAATCTCATTTTACATCTTATTTTCTCACTTGTAAAAACAACTATCTCATGAATCTAGAACATGTATCCAACTTATGAGTAGTAAATAATAGCAAGTAAGACATGTTTGAGAGAGAGAGATTTGAAATTGTTTTTGGCTTATATAGAGCTTTGGGTAAGCTCAGGAAGGTGGTCCCTAGTTCACAAAATGTATCTAATAAAATAAAACTATATAATCGTAGGCATGATGTTAGTAATAAAATGTCCATTTTCTAAACGTATAACTTTAAGCATACATTTTTGAAACGTTTATATGTGTTGGTACTAGAGTATTCAAATGAGACAAAAAAGAAGGAGACAGTAAATAATAGCAAGTGATTAAAACAAGTTTGACAGAGACATTTGAAATTGTTTTTGGCTTCTATAAAACTTTGGGTTCTTTCTTGGGAAGGTGGTCTCTTGTTCACAAATATATTCACTTAAATAAAGCTACAATAGTAATGTCACTGATTGTACTCTAAAAGTGCAATCTACATGTCTTAATTAGCTAATTGTTAGTTGTATATTATGTTTAATTGTGTTAATGTTAATCCTAATTCGTACTAACTTAGCTTTGTGTTTATTTTCTGGAATCCTAGTTAAAAAGGGATTAGTTGGCCCTAAAACAGAATAGGTGTTCGAATGGCGTTCGAATGGTCCTCAAGGGCGTTCGAATGGTGCATAGTAGAGTTTGAATAGCACGTCGAATGATCTCACGTAAAATTCAGATTCGAAGTGCGTTCAAAAGATTCAAAGAGCAGATTTTTCAGTTCGAAGTGCGTTCGACGCAGCGTTCGACGCAGCGTTCGAACGGTCGTCCGTGGCGTTCGAATGGTGGCCCAGGCATTTGAACGGTTTTGAGCTGAAATAGAATGATTTTGAATGCAATTTAATTATAGGTTTCAAGAGGTTACTATCAAGGTACAAGCTGCTGAAACACATAGAGCTGAAACTTTGGAAGCCCATATATTGCTAACCAGAAAGGCTATTCAAGGGACCCAGCCCATCTGAGCACTAAGTGGTAACTCTTCGTACGACTGACGACGGAATTTATATATTAACTCACTTTTTAGTTGTGGATAGAGAAGTAGGTAGTAGGATAGATTTAGGTTTTCTATGTTTTTGAAGGGATTTCTAGGATTAACGTTTTTCTAGGATTTTAGAAGTACTTTTAAAAGTTGAGTAAAGTAGTTTATTTGTAGTTTTCATTCAGTTTTTAATTCTTGTAATTAGATTACTCAGTTTTTTAATATAACTTTGTGTATCTATGATTATGATGAGTAGCTAGATTCCATCTTGGAATCAATTATGAAGATCAATTAAATATCTTGGATGAACAAAGAAGGTACATTCTTAGTTTTAAAGTTAAATCTTCTGTTTCTTCTTTGTTCTTCTTCTTCGTTCTAGAAACCTTCGAAAACCTGGATGTTTGATTATGTTTAGTAACGTTTTGGCGTGAATCTATATTCAGTATATGCACTACACAAATCGATGGTACTCGTCCTTGATTCTAATTAACCCGATTTATTCTAGAAGTTGAAGTTTTGAATAACTTTTCGCTTTATCGCTAAATCTTTCAAATTCGAGACTCGCGACGTAGTCAAAAGATTTGAGTTATTAAATTATCGCCTTCGGAATTTCAAGAGACGCAATTAATTGGAACGATTGATTCCAGGACTTTTTCTTTATTTCTTAATTTAAATTAAATAAAAAATCTTTTCTCAACCTCAAATCAGTTTTTGTTTATTGGAGTGTTTTTCCTAAGATTTTTGATCCACAGTAAGTTTTTCAATTTACGTAAACCATCTTCCCTGTGGAATCGACCTCATATTTACGAGAAATTATTATTATATGGCAGTCGTGCACTTGCGGTTAAGTATCACCCTTTTAGGGAGCGATCAGTTACAAGTAATCTCATTTTACATCTTAATTTCTCACTTGTAAGAACAACTATCTCATGAATCTAAAACATGTGTCCAACTTAAGAGTAGTAAATAATAGCAAGTAAGACATGTTTGAGAGAGGGAGATTTTAAATTGTTTTTGGCATATATAGAGCTTTGGGTAAGTTTAGGAAGATGGTCCCTGGTTCACAAAATGTATCCAATAAAATAAAACTATATAATCGTAAGCATGATGTTAGTAATGGAATGTTCATTTTCTAAACGTATAACTATAAGCATACATTTTTGAAACGTTTATATGTGTTGGTACTGGAGTATTCAAATGAGACAAAGAAGAATGAGACAATAAATAATTGCAAGTAATTAAAACATGTTTGACAGAGACATTTGAAATTGTTTTTAGCTTCTATAAAGCTTTGGGTTCTTTCTAAGGAAGGTGGTCCCTTGTTCACAAATATATTCACTTAAATAAAGCTATAATAGTAATGTTACAAGTAATCTCATTTTACATCTTATTTTCTCACTTGTAAGAACAACTATCACATGAATCTAGAACATGTGTCCAACTTATAAGTAGTAAATAATAGCTAGTAAGACATGTTTGAGAGAGAGAGATTTGAAATTGTTTTTGGCTTATATAGAGCTTTGGGTAATCTCGGAAAGGTGGTCCTTGGTTCACAAAATGTATCTAATAAAATAAAACTATATAATCGTAGGCATGATGTTAGTAATGGAATGTTCATTTTCTAAACGTATAACTATAAGGATACATTTTTTAAACAGTTATATGTGTTGGTACTGGAGTATTCAAATGAGACAAAGAAAAAAAGATAATAAATAATAGCAACCAATTAAAACATGTTTGACAAAGACATTTGAAATTGTTTTTGGCTTCTATAAAGCTTTGGGTTCTTTCTAGGGAAGGTGGTCCCTTGTTCACAAATATATTCACTTAAATAAAGCTATAATATTAGTGTTACAAGTAATCTCATTTTACATCTTATTTATTCACTTGTAAGAACAACTATCTCATGAATCAGAAATATGTGTCCAACTTATTAGTAGTAAATAATAGCAAGTAAGACATGTTTGAGAGAGAGAGATTTGAAATTGTTTTTGGCTTATATAGAGCTTTGGGTAATCTCGGGAAGGTGGTCCTTGGTTCACAAAATGTATTCAATAAAATAAAATTATATAATCGTAGTTATGATGTTAATAATGGAATGTTCATTTTCTAAACGTATAACTATAAGCACATTTTCGAAACATTTATCTGTGTTGGTACTAGAGTATTCAAATGAGACAAAGAAAAAGGAGACAGTAAATAATAGCAAGTAATTAAAACATGTTTGACAGAGATATTTGAAATTGTTTTTGGCTTCCATAAAGCTTTGGGTTCTTTCATGGGAAGGTGGTCCTTTGTTCACAAATATATTCACTTAAATAAAACTGTAATAGTAATGTTACAAGTAATCTCATTTTACATCTTATTTTCTCACTTGTAAGAACAACTATCTCATGAATCTAGAACTTGTGTCCAACTTATAAGTAGTAAATAATAGCAAGTAAGACATGTTTGAGAAAGGGAGATTTGAAATTGTTTTTGGCTTATATAAAGCTTTGGGTAAGCTCAGGAAGGTGGTCCTTGGTTCACAAAATGTATCCAATAAAATAAAATTATATAATCGTAGTTATGATGTTAATAATGGAATGTTCATTTTCTAAACGTATAACTATATGCATACATCTTTTAAACTGTTATATGTGTTGGTACTGAAGTATTCAAATGAGACAAAGAAAATGGAGACAGTAAATAATAGCAACTAATTAAAACTTGTTTGACAGAGACATTTGAAATTGTTTTTGGCTTCTATAAAGTTTTGGGTTCTTTCTTGGGAAGGTGGTCCCTTGTTCACAAATATATTCACTTAAATAAAGCTATAATAGTAGTGTTACATGTAATCTCATTTTACATCTTATTTGCTCACTTGTAAGAACAACTATCTTATGAATCTAGAACATGTGTCTAACTTATGAGTAGTAAATAATAGCTAGTAAGACATGTTTGAGCGAGAGAGATTTGAAATTGTTTTTGGCTTGTATAGAGCTTTGGGTAATCTCGGGAAGCTGGTCCTTGGTTCACAAAATGTATCCAATAAAATAAAATTATATAATCGTAGTTATGATGTTAATAATGGAATGTTCATTTTCTAAACGTATAACTATAAGCACATTTTCGAAACATTTATCTGTGTTGATACTGGAGTATTCAAATGAGACAAAGAAGAAGGGGAGAGTAAATAATAGCAAGTAATTAAAACATGTTTGACAGAGACATTTGAAATTGTTTTTGGCTTCCATAAAGCTTTGGGTTCTTTCATGGGAAGGTGGTCCTTTGTTCACAAATATATTCACTTAAATAAAACTGTAATAGTAATGTTACAAGTAATCTCATTTTACATCTTATTTTCTCACTTGTAAGAACAACTATCTCATGAATCTAGAACATGTGTCCAACTTATGAGTAGTAAATAATAGCAAGTAAGACATGTTTGAGAGAGAGAGAGATTTGAAATAGTTTTTGGCTTATATAGAGCTTTGGGTAAGCTCAGGAAGGTGGTCCCTGGTTCACAAAATGTATCCAATAAAATAAAACTATATAATCGTAGGCATGATGTTAGTAATGGAATGTTCATTTTCTAAACGTATAACTATAAGCTTACATTTTTGAAACAGTTATATGTGTTGGCACTGGAGTATTCAAATAAGACAAAGAAAATGGAGACAATAAATAATAGCAACTAATTAAAACATGTTTGACAGAGACATTTGAAATTGTTTTTGGCTTCTATAAAGTTTTGGGTTCTTTCTTGGGAAGGTGGTCCCTTGTTCACAAATATATTCACTCAAATAAAGCTATAATAGTAATGTTACAAGTAATCTCATTTTACATCTTATTTTCTCACTTGTAAGAACAACTATCTCATGAATATAGAACATGTGTCTGACTTATAAGTAGTGAACATATCACACAAGCGCATAATTTATTGCTTAATATGTTTTCTTTGCATTGTCTCCGTACACGTACTTTTGTGTTTATGGGATGACTTTGAATTTCATGACACAAGGCAATAGTGTGGAATCACATTAATAAATATTTGTGAGATCCATTTACTTAACTTTATGAATGAGAAAAATGTGTGTGAAATTAAATTATATGTATAATTTCATAGACATAAAACTTTTAGGCATGATCCTTGTGAAAAATGTTTTGGTCCTCAAATCTTACATTCAATGGACACAAAATATTACATTCAATGAACTCAACCAGCCATACTTGGCCTATAAATACAAACCGTAGCAAGAGCAGGATTGCAAGCATTTGTTAGGTCTTTTACAAATAGAGAGATATCATTAGGCTCCAAGCTGGGATCCTTATAATTAAGGGTATGCCTCCAAGTTCTTCTTTGATGCAAATATATATGCTCAAACTATGAGTTGATGATGTTATTGCTCATTATATGTGTTAGATTGTGATATACTTTCATGGAATCTTTCACAAAGAAAAAATTTTAGAAAAATCTATATATAGTTTTTACTAGCTAGAGCATCATTCATATTGCATCCATATCAAAAATCCATAACTTATATCATATGCATGCTGTTTACTTTTTAATGTTCTTGAATTCTTTTATTTATGTTTTTGCACAAATAACTCCTAAATGGCGCTTATGTGGCAATGACTGTAATTTTTAAAGTAACATAGCTCTTAATTTTATGAATCGCAGGAAAAAGAGTTACACATATGGCTGGTCAGCTTTCAAATGAGGTAGCCATTGCAGGGATGAGGAGGTAGTGAGAAAGATCTTTATGATTTTAGACACCAGGAGGTGTTTATGATTCGGTTATCATAATAATATTGCTAAGTGGACTATTTAACTCCAATCCTCTTAGGAATAACATATAGTTGTCATTTATTCTACTATGGCTTAATTCATATGCATGGGTCCTAAATATAGAAAGAAAAAAAATAAATAAAATGAGAGCTCTATTGAATTTCTTGAATTATATGTTACATCAAGATAGAAAACATGAAAACTAAATATTTGATTCCATCTTTTAGAAATATCTAGTTTTCTATTCAAAGTTAATATCATTTCCCATATGAGAAATGTATTCTTCCACACACTGATATTCCAAAATATTTGGCTACTGATATTGCAGAGAGGATGAAGGACTCGAGACCATGAAGACTGAATTAAGAAGGGTTGATATAGGCGACCCTGTTGAAATGATCAAAAGAGGGTTTCTTCACTTCAAGGCCAATGAATTTGAGTATGATGACACTAGTTAGATCAGCAACTAGATCACTACAAATACTTGTCCAGTATGATTGTTATAAGATGCTCCGACTTCATTTAAGATCAATGATTTGGATCATCAGATTTTACTTCCATTTGTTATTTACATTTAAGATCAATGATTTGGATCATCAGATTTTACTTCCATTTGTTATTATCCTTTTTGCTTCACCTAAATTCTTTTGTCTATTTTTTGAAATTTTCGATGATTTTGTAGCAAGTATCCAGAGTATTTCGAAGAACTTGCAAAACGCCAGGAACCCAAAGTACGTAAATTATGTGTCATTAGTATTAAATTAATTTCATGGGGTTGACTTAATGCATTTCTCTTTGATTAATTTGTAAATTTTGGTATTGGTTCGTGGCCGTAGTTTCTGGTATTCGCTTGCTCTGACTCCCGAGTTTGCCCCTCCCGCATCCTAGACTTTAAACCAGGAGAAGCTTTCATGGCCCGTAACATTGCTAACTTGGTCCCCGGATTTAACCAGGTCCTTCTTCAATCTCCCTCTCATCAATCATATGACTAAATATATATACTCAATAGTCATTATGTTTTCATTTCTATTTCCATTTCCATTTCATTATACTTCTGATAATGAGAGTTTGTCTGCTGCACAGGTTAGATATTCTGGAGTTGGTGCAGTCATCGAATATGCTGTCTCGGCTCTTCAGGTTTCTATGTCTTCATCTTTCAAAATTTCCAATCAAAATTTTTCAACATGCTCTCCTTTACTTCTACCTTGGCATTTATTCTAAAGAAATACTCGTGTCATAACAATGGCAAAAATATATGATAGGTGGAGGTCATTTTGGTCATTGGACACAGTCGATGCGGTGGGATTGAGGCACTTATGACACTTCCTGATGATGGGGCAACTTCTAGGTAAGGCCTGCTCTAGGAAATGTTTACAAATTTTCTATGGTCTTTGCATAAGAACATGTTCCTCACATTAACTAATTTTGTAAATTTTCGCGGTATTTTTGTATCGGCTTACCCTTGTGAACTGCAGTGACTTCATACATGACTGGATCAAAATTGGTTTGCCGGCCAAGGCCAAGGTGCAGGCAGAGTTTGGGGATAGACCACTACATGAACAATTAATGATCTGTGAAAGGGTAAGCCCCTACTCTTGATATCATTTCTCTATTTTGGCACCATGGTACTAATTCTTCTCTCTAAGCATTTGTTGTAAAATGAAATTTTCTCTAGAAAGTTAAAGTACAAAAGAGAAAATTGAAATTTGAAAGAAAACATAAATTTGTTTATGTATTTCATCAACATGCCTCTCTATTTGATGTGAGACTATGCCTCATGAATAACTAGATTTCTCGGCTGAAGCATATGCGGTGCTAGGTAGGGGTTGGTGGCGTCAGTTGACCCGCTCAAGTTTCAAGTACTAAGAAGAATTTTTTTTTTTTTACTATTATATCTTCTTTAAAAATGAAGAAATCCCATACTTAAAATAATTGACCCCATGAGAAAATCTCACCTTTTTCAAATTAGACACTTTCACTCTTCATTATTCAATATGTTTTATCATTATTTCTTCATTGTCCAGTTAAAATAATATTCTCTTATTTCTGGTTTTTTTTAATTCTTATAAATTTTGCTCCTTATTTTGCTTAATGTTCTAGTTTTATTGGTGTGCTTTACCTAGCTTGCTTGTTAAATTCTTGAAAAAATAACCTTTAAAGCTAAAAGTCTGAGGACGAAAAAGAAAATAAAGAAAAGGTTGTTAAGAATCTTAAGATTATATTATACCTTGTGTTATAGGAAGGTATCTTTTGTTTCTTTTGAATTGTGAACCTTTTTTGAAATTTTGGTTCACTTGTGAATTTGGTTGCTATTGTAATTTTGTGCTACTGGTTTCTGCCATCTTGTAATACCTGTTAAAATCTCCTTGTGCTACCTGTTTGTAATTAGTACGATAAATTTGTAAAATGGGTTAGATTAGTTATACCTATGCATATATAAATATTTGAACACCGATAATGAAATTTCTTATGTGACAATAGCAAAATATGAAAAACTTATGAAGAGCAATTGTAAAAACAATAACATTAATATAAAATTTTTTAAATTTTTTTAGGTATGATTTTAAGATTAATATTTAAATGTTTGAATGACCCATCAACAAAAAATTTTTACGCCACCATTGGGCTGAAGTGCTTGGCTATTCTATTAACGACACTGTTTTGCAGAACATTAACAACATTTGTAAGAGTAGCCATATTCCAAAGTTGTTCTGATTTGACTCTATTTGTGCAAAACTCAAAAAAACATCATATTAAATCCGAGTTTCATTGTATTCTGGAGACAAATATGTTGTAACTCGGTGCACACCATTTTAACCGATTAGTGGGGAAGAATATTGTTTTTAAGGAAAGCAACATTGTAACGCCACTTTGAAGCTCCTGATTTTCGTTTCTTTTTTTCTTCCTAAGTTTTCAGTATTTTGCACCAAATATATGAAGATAAATGTATCTATTCAATCTGAAAGGAGCCTGCAATGTTCAATTTTACAGGAGGCAGTGAATTTGTCCTTGGTGAACCTACTCACTTACCCGTACGTGCAAGCTGGGGTGGCTAAGGGAAGTCTCAAACTGATGGGTGGCTACTATGATTTTGTCCAAGGAAAATTTGAGCTCTGGGGCCTTGACTTGGGCATCAAACCCCTTCTCTCCGTTTGAGTTTCGGCTCTAATCTGCGTCACGACTCGCTCAATATGGACCTACTTTTGTTTCTATTCAAGTGTGTTTCTTGTGCTGTCCTGAGCAATAATTTACAAGCAGAGCAACCTCTTTATGCTCTGTTTTTATATGTCTGTATGTTTTTGTATTCCAAATAATTGTACTCCTCACTTTCTTGGATTGATAATAAAGTCCTTATCCTCCTGAATTGATAGCTATAGATCTTGAAGTGTTATGGCATTGAAATCCTTTCAACTCTTTATAATTTGGCCGAACCAATTACCCAAAACCCTTTCTATATATACCAGTGGGGGGCCGGCGTATGAATTTTTAACTCTTAAATATAAGAGGGATAGATTTAAATTTATAAAGAGTTCGATGATTAATCACAAATGTTGAAATCGAGTCAAAAAAGAACGGAAAAATTTTTATAAGAGGGAAGAGGCAAAATTATTTGCATTTTTGTGAAAGCTAATGTACTATTTCTTTTAATCATAGATAATGAGAAATATGTAGGCTTTAAGCAAAATTTTCTGAACTTTAAATGGGCAATGTGACATTATTTCAGTTTTAAGAGAGACCATTGTACCATTTTTCATCATAAATACTCAAAACACATCATATATTATGAGATTTTTCACAACTTGGGGAGACCATTGTAACATTTTTCATCCTAAATACTCAAAACACATCATATATTATGGAATTTTTCACAACTTTAGGAGGGTTGTGGCCCCGCCCAGCCCCCTTGTTGAGCCGCCAATGTTACATACTGTAGTTTGACATTTTTGCGTTTTCAATTATTATTCCTTAAAAGTCTCTATTTAGCAATAAATTTAAGTTGCATTGTGTAATAAAATACCACACTTCTCAATTTAATACAAATTACTATCAAACCACTAAACCACTAAATGTTTTTCTATAAATCGGGCTTAATAAAATACCACACATCACAATTTAAGTTGACTGGATCTAAATTGGTTTGCTGGCCAAGGCCAAGGCCAAGGTGCAGGCAAAGTTTAGGGATAGACCACTACATGAACAATTCATGATCTGTGAAAGGGTAAGCCCCTACTCTTGATATCTTTTCTCCATTTTGGCACCATGGTACTAATTCTTCTCTCTAAGCATTTGTTGTAAGATAAAATTTTCTTTAGAAAGTAAAAGTACAAAAGAGGAAATTGAAATTTAAAAGAAAACATAAATTTGTTTATGTATTTCATCAACATGCCTCTCTATTTGATGTGAGACTCTACCTTATGAATAACTGGATATCTAGGCTAAAGGATGTGCGGCGTTAGGTAGGGGTTGGTTGCGTTAGTTGAACCCATCAAGTTTCAAGAACTACGAAGAATTTTTTTTTTTTACTATTATATCTTCTTTTAAAATGAAGAAATCCTATCTTTAAAATAATTGACCCATGGGAAAATCTCACCTTTTTCAAATTTGACACTTTCAAACTTCATTATTCAATATGTTTTATCATTATTTCTTCATTGTCCAGTTAAAAAAAATATTCTCTTATTTCTGAATTTTTAACTTCTTATAAATTTTGCTCCTTATTTTGCTTAATGTTCTAATTTAGTTGGTGTGCTTTACCTATTTTGCTTGTTAGATTCTAGAAAAAATAAATTTTAAAACCAAAAGTCCGAGGAGTAAAAAGAAAATAAGAAAAGGTTGTGTTGTATGAAGGTATCTTTTGTTTCTTTTGAATTGTGAACCTTTTTTGAAATTTTGGTTCACTTGTGAATTTGGTTGCTATTGTCATTTTGTGCTACTTGTTTCTGTCATCTTGTGATACCCGTTAAAATCTCCTTGTGCTACTTGTTTGTAATTAGTACAATAAATTTGTAAAATGTGTTAGATAAGTTATACCTATGCATGCGTAAATATTTGAATACTGATAATGAAATTTCTTATCAACGGGAGCTGGTTGAGTTGGTAAGGATCGAAAACTTCGTTTGAGGAAGCATAGCTTTGATTCCTGCTTCCAGCAGTTCTCCTTAATAGGCGATCTGTAAGTCCAATGTAAATTCTCATAGAGACCTGTGATCGCTACCTAAAAGTGTGATACTTGATTGCAAGTACACGGTCGTAATATAGTAATAATTTCTCCTAAGTACGAGGTGAATTCCACAAGAAAGATGGTTTACATAAATAGAAAAACTTACCGTGGATCAACAATCTTAAGAAAAACATTCTAATGAACAAAATTTTGATTTTAGGTTAAGGAAAGATTGGTTATCTAATTTAAATTAAGAAATAAAAAGTCTCGGGATTAACCAATCCAACCAATTGTGTCTCTTGGAATTCCGAAGGAGATAATTTAATAAACCAAATCCTTCAACTACATCGCAAGTCTCGAATTCAAAAGATTTAGAGCTAAAACCAAGTGTTCTTCAAAACTTCAAGTTCTAGAATAAATAAGAGTTTGATGATTAATCATACATGTTGAAATGGAGTAAAAAAAAGAAGGAAGAAACTTTTATAAGAGGGAAGAGGCAAAATTATTTGCATTTTAGTGAAGGCTAATACACTTTTTGTTTTTAATCATAGATAATAAGAAATATGAGCAAAATTTTCTTAACTTTAAAAGGGCAAGGTGATATTATTTGAGTTTTCAGGGGGGCCATTGTACCATTTTTCACCCTAAATACTCAAAATTCATAATATATTATGGGAATTTTCTCAACTTTAGGAGGGTCGTGGCCCCACCCGTCGCCCTCATCGGCCATTATTGATACATATTGAAGTCTAATAGTTCGGTAGTTTTGAGTTTGTAGTAGTTATTCTTATTGAATTTTGTCATATGATATTTTTCTTTAAAAGTCTCTTTATTTTGCAACAAATTCAAGTAATTTGTGTAATAAAATACCACACATCACAATTTAATACAAATTACTACCAAATCACTGAACTTTTTCCCGTAAATCGGGTTTAATAATGCAAACTAGATATTCGATATCTTTTTCCATTTGAACGTCGTTCTTTTCTCTAGTAACTTTGAAGGACAATTATGCAGTAAACAGAGTTTCAGTGAATGTACATTGCCCATAGATGTCAAATATCATCTGTTGCATGTGCTTTGAAAGTTGCTCAAAATGTCTACTATGAAAGATACATCCTACAGCGAAGAGCCAAAAAAAAACTTCACTGAACTCAACTTTCTGATTCAGCAGAGGAGCAAAGCACCTTTCTCAAAATCAATGATTTTGTTATGTAAAGGGAAAAGAGGATTCAAGAGGATAGATGTGAGAGGAGAAACGTAAATTGGGTTGCCCAGTCTAAATCCAATTTGGGTTGCCAAGTCTAGCAGGGCTAAATGACAAGGTCAAATCCCATTCCCTTTAGTTTTTTTTTTTTTTTTTTTTGAGAGAGAGAGAAGAATCCTTTGCATGTGTGAAAACTTTTTACACAACCATAATTATGTAAAATATTTTTTTGTCCCCGTCCTCCATACCTGGGTTTTGAAATTACAAAATTATGTGGGTGAATGAATTAAAACATTTCATTTTAAAATAAAATATTTATTACTTTCGTTAAATTTTATGTACTAATGTTTTTGAACAATAGCATTTCCCTTAGATAAACCAACTTTTTTTAGTTCTTTCAATGAAAACTAACTAGACAAAGGGTGTTGCAATCATATGCCCTAAGAACGCTTATTAAACATATTTTGTCTGATTACATAATGTGTTTAAAAATTATGAATCTCATGTTTTCCAACACTTTGAACAAATGGTGAAAACATTTTTAACATGTGTCCTGACCGGGACATATTAGCTTTTATCTTCAATAAATTATGTAAGCAAACAGGCACCACCTTATGATCCTTTTCAACCCACGGAATTATTTAATGCTGTTGGAGATTACGTCACCTTTCTTCACTTCAGACCCCTTGCTAAGCAGTTCTAGACGTGGTGCAATCAGTGTAGTGCGTTCAGCACTAATCCAGTATTTTATGAGAGAGATGGAGCAAGTGTATTGTGATGAGCGAAAAGCATTGAATAATTTTTTCCTCAACCCAAATTTCTGTTTATCGGCATGCCTTGTTATATGTGTCCCAATGGTCACCTCCTCATGGATTTCCACAAGATCATGATAATGGTGCCCTTGACTTTTAGCTACACGCAGCCTTAAAGGTCCCTGTCTTCACAAATTGACATGAAAAAGTCAAATTTTCTTTCAATGTCCGTACAAGTAAACATCCACTAACCTTTCACGTCCAAATAATTTAAAGTGGCCCTTTTAACAGTACTTTTTGGTTCTGTCAGGCAACTTGTTTCTGAATTAATAAAATTATTTGTAAAACAAAGATTTCCCAAACAATAAGGATATTTTTTTTTATCATTAGTAAGAATTTGTCCGGCGAAGGTCAATACTATTACTCCTATTTGAACTTCAAGAATTTGTCGAAGAGTTTAACATTTAGGTTGAAATATTTTTTTTAGAAGAAAAAGTACGATTATTTGCAAGAATTATTGTTATTTGGGGATAAGCAACTATTTGCAAAGACTAGCCACTCTTTGAATTATTGTCCCATATTAGTTTCTTATGAAATTATTAAAGAATTTGTATACTCTTATCTTGAACTTGGTTTTGAGCCATAATGGATACTCTAACTTTGTGGAGGGGGAGACCTACCCAAACTAGGGTCTACCACACACGCAAGCACACCACTCCAAACTGGTTTGAGATCAGGGTCATTAGAGTTCCAAACATAGTATTAACTTTTTGTGCAAAATTTGAGTTTAAATATTTAAATTGAATAATTATGACCATTAGTAAGGCGATGTTTGGTTGGTGGCTTTTTCGAATATGTTCCTATTTGGTTGGTACATGGCAATTCTAAATAGACGCCTGTTTGGTGGTCTATGATCATTTCGAAAAGGTTTTTGGTGCCAATAAATACACTTCATTTTTGCATACGTCATTTATTCATTTTTTTCCACAGTAGTATTCTATTACATTGATAGAATTGTCATTGTATGGTTCGGTCAAGCACACAGATTAAAGTAGTTTTTCTGTATGAGTTGTTGATTATTGTATCTTGAGAGATGAATATCCATTTCAATCATAAGTACCATCGTAGAGGCTAATTTTGTCTTAAGAATATAGTGTCAAACCATTAATCAATTAGTTTACTACTTTGTGCAGTTCTTTAAGTTTTATTTTCTGTTATTTCAGATTGCCTCATTTTTATTTTGGTATTGTAATAGTTAGACTTCTAGTTTCTACAAGTTTGTGGATTCTGTTTTTGGATTACAATAACACTTATACACACTCACGGGATAACATTACTAAGTTTCACTATCATCTTCATTATAACTTGTGGTGTTTTAGTACATCACTTACATTAATTTATTGCAAATAGCGATACCACATAACAAAATCCTATAGGTATGAGTACTTAAAAACTCGATACACTTTTATAGGTGTAGGAAGGTATAATTACATCGGTGGCCAATGATGCTTGGGTGGTGGTATTGGTCATCACTAGCTGTTTGCAGTTGGGTCATGCCATTTAAGCCTGAGCCTTGAGGTCAGACACACAGCATACATATATACTAATTTCCAAATACTGAGAACAAATGACTTCTATGGCGCTCATGTGGTATTAGTGATCACAACCTGTTGGCAGTTGGTTCAGGCCATTTTAAGCTTGAGCCTTGAGGTCAGGCACACTACATACATATTTCTAAATGCTGAAGTACAAATAATTGTGATCAAGGATGATTCTAAACATTTGTGATTTAATTTGGCTTTCAAATATAGAAAATATTTAAGTTAATGTGAAAAGAAAATCTAATATTATAAACTTAATAGATCATTTCGTTTCATGCCTTCGATCTATAGTCGATCCCTTCAACAAATTAAGCTCATCATTAATGTTGAAACTTGTGACCTATATGATTGATATAGAGAGACACCAGTAAGTTCTAGAAAGAGAAACAAATGCTGAGTGGAGCGGAATGAAACGGGTATCTATATATATTCACGTATTATAAACCCTAGAAGATTAGATAAATAAGGAAAACTCTCGCTCTAGCTCCTATGGACGTACCCAAATTTAGAGAACCACGTAAATCTCTGTATTCTTTACTATTTTTTTTGTATTCTATTTCGTGTGCGGTGGTGATTGCGCTAGCAATTAATATGTCCTAAAATTTTATAAGCATTTTGACACATCAAATCCAAGGGTCCGACTATAAGAAAAGAGATCAAGGTAAAATAATTATGAGTTTAATTACAACTGTAACTGTTACAACATTATTAACTGAAGAAACTCAAATAGAGCAAAGCCCAAAATGACATTATTTGGTTTCAGTCATGTGCATTTCCAATAATTCAAAGAGGATCTTGCACCGAACCTAGCTGGCAGAGACTAATAAAAAGGAACAGTTCTTTCTCATCATATGGTTCTTTACCTCTTTCTACCCAGGGTTATTCAACAAAGCAATCATTTCCAGCATACATTTTCTCGTGTTGTGTTTTGAAACTAGAATTTATTAAGAAAAAAATAAAAATAAAAATATAAGAGCAAAAATAACAAAATAAAATATTTTAAATCCTTACTTTTTTTTTTATATATTTTTTTACCCGTCAATTTCTCTAAGAACCTAATATATAATAATTTTTCATCTACTCTATGAACATATTGTTGATATATTGCTAACAAATTATGTTAATTGATACAAATTAATAATTTAATGGATCAATGTATTATGCTTTAGAGTTTATGGGAGCTTAGTTATACAGATTGATGGGGACCGATTAGGCGAGTCCTAACTAGAACCCTATGAGAGGCTGAACAGGGAGATCACACACAACGGGGTACCCTGGTAACGCTGAATAAGAGGAGGTCGAGCATACCGAAGTCGACCAGTTTAGCCACGCACCCCGAGCAGGAACATGCCGACCACATCCCCTCGACTGGCTTGTGGGGACCACTACTGACACTAAACCCAGCTGTGTACTGCCAAGAGGACAGGAAACGTAGTGGGTTAACCACTTCCCCCTACTACACGCCAACATCAGCCTAACAAACGCCTCAAGAAACCCCACATGTGGGAGATAACCACTCACACAACTACCTTGTTAGAGACCTGACTGCCTAATGATGAGTAGTCACGTGAGAAGATACTCAATCCCCCACCAACCATCTGCAGACATTGTGGAAACCACAACCATAGACATAAAAGGAGGCAACTTCCATCTCCAAAGTACGCATAACCAAAATCCTAACAAATTTACTGCTCTATCACTGATCATAGTTTAAAGGGTGGTGTTGTAATTACCCCAATAAAAAAAGTGCATTGGGTCGAATAGAATAAACTCAATGTTAAAAAAAAAAAAAAAAAAAAAAAGGAGTTAGTTACACTTTACACCCTTGCACTTTATATTAAATTTCGCTTTAAAATTTTTATATTTTTATTTGTAATAATTAAACAATTATATTTTTAATTTGTGCCAATATCAATCGTATGCCAACTTGCCATCTTCTTTAGGGATATCAAATTTTCTTTCGTTCTCTAAGTTGTATGGAATCTTTTTTCAAGATTTCTAAACCATCAATTTGATCCGTGAATATTCTAAGCATGTAACTCTCCTCCCATCGAAGAATACTAGCCCATAGTACGTTGATTTCAGTTTGACCAGTTCTACTACGAACTTAGTAAAAGCAGTAACTTGATGACATAAGTATTGATCTTTACTATCTCCTATCTAGAAGTTGATGGTCCTTCTAAAATTGGTTCGATATCTAGTTGCCAAAATTATCAAATCTAATAAAGATGATAAAATTTAGACTATTCTCTCGTAGCCATCGTTGAGATTATTTTAATATTCACCCATTCGTTCTAAGCAAATATCGTTAGATAAGGGACTCAATAAAAAAAAATCCTTGAAAATGTACTATTATGGAATTGAAACTTACTGCTTTGACTGTAAATTTTGCAGCTGCTACTGGTGAATGTGAGAGTTGGACACGAAAAGAGGGTCCTATACAGATTGAGGAATCTGTTGAGGTCTGCCTCTCCCTTCTTTGTCATCTACATGCTATCTTCGTTTAGTCTTTTTACCACCCAAAAAAAAAATAAAGGAAAAAAAAGTAAATCTCTTTGATGTTCCATCGGTTCATGACCCACTGTGGTGGGATTTACATCATTGCATGTGTTTCACAAGCCTACTTCCTGATCTAGCTTAGGAATTGTGACTTTCTAAGATGTCACCTAACGTTCTTGTGTATGTTATTGCAATAGTATTCTTTTGAAGACTAGATGACATTGTTTGGTTTCAGTCATTTTCATTTCTGATTGTCAAAATAGCTCTTGCACCCACGCCATCTGAGAGAGAGAGAGAGAGTAATAAGAATGGACAATATTTCTTTCTTATGGTATGTTTCTTTTTTTTCGACCAATTGTTAAGTCAACAATGCTACGAAGTACAGCATACATTTCTAAATGCTTATATGGATTGTTACTCGGGTATTTAGATGAGAAGAAGAAGATGGTAAATAATAGCAAGTAAAGCTTGTTTGAGAGAGAGAGAGAGATTTGAAATTGTTTATGAGCTTTGGGTGCTTTCTTGGGAAGGTGGTCCCTTGTTTACAAAATATTTTCACTAAAATATAACTATATAATCATAAATAATGGAGTCTTCATTTTCTAAACGTCTATGTGCATTGTTATTGGACTATTGAGATGAGAAGAAGAAGAAGAAGAAGATAGTAAATGATAACAAGTAAAACATGTTTGGGAGAGAGAGAGAGATTTGAAATTATTTTTGGCTTATAAAGAGCTTTGGGTAAGCTCGGGAAGGTGATCCCTAGTTCACAAAATATATCCAATAAAATAAAACTATATAATTGTAAGCATGATGTTAATAATGGAGTGTTCATTTTCTAAACGTATAACTATAATCATACATTTTCAAAACGTTAATATGCGTTGATACTGGAGTATTCAAATGAGACGAAGAAGAAGGAGACAGTAAGTAATAGCAAGTAATTAGAACATGTCTGATAGAGACATTTGAAATTTTTTTTGGCTTCTATAAAGCTTTGGGTTCTTTCTTGGGAAGGTGGTCCCTTGTCTACAAATATATTTACTTAAATAACGCTATAATAGTAATGTTATAAGTAATCTCATTTTACATCTTATTTTCTCACTTGTAAGAACAACTATCCCATAAATCTAGAATATGTGTCCAACTTATGAGTAGTAAACAATAAACATACCACACAAGTGCATAATTTATTGCTTAATATCTTTTATTCCCATTATCTCAGTGCACGTTCTTTTGGGTTTATGAGATGACTTTGAATTTCAAGACACAAGGCAATAATAGTGTGGAATCACATTAATAAATATATATGGGATCCACTTGTTTATCTCTGTGAATGAGAAAAAAGTGTGTGAAATTAAATTGTATGTATAATTTTCCTAGACATACTTTTAAGCATGATCCTTGCAAAAAATGTTTTGGTCCCCAAATATTACATTCAGTGAACTCAAAATATTACAATCAATGAACTCAACCAGCCACACTTGGCCTATAAATACAAACCGTTGCAAGAGCAGGATTGCAAGCATTTGTTAGGTCTTTACAAATAGAGAGATATCACTAGCCTCCAAGCTGAGATCCTTATAGTTAAGGGTATGCCTCCGAGTTCTTCTTTGATGCAAATATATATGTTCAAACTATGAGTTGATGACGTTATTGCTCATTATATGTGTTAGATTGTGATAGACTTTCATGGAATCTTTCACAAAGAAAAAATTGTAGAAAAATCTATATATAGTTTTTACTAGCTAGAGCATCATTCATATTGCATCAATATCAATAATCCATTACTTAT
Organism: Euryodendron excelsum; assembly: GCA_033060915.1. Taxonomy (NCBI): domain Eukaryota; kingdom Viridiplantae; phylum Streptophyta; class Magnoliopsida; order Ericales; family Pentaphylacaceae; genus Euryodendron; species Euryodendron excelsum. Next base: position 28,224,923 of record CM065394.1, on the reverse strand, counting down.
GTCATATGCATGCTGCTTACTTTTTAATGTTCTTGAATTCCTTTATTTATGTTTTTGCACAAATAACTCCTAAATGACGCTTATGTGGCAGTGACTGTAATTTTTAAAGTAACATAGTTCTTAATTTTATGAATCGCAGGAAAGATACATGTATGGCTGATCAGCTTTCAAATGAGGTAACTGTTGCAGGGATGAGGAGGTAGTGAGAAAGATCTTTATGATTTTAAACTCCAGGAGGTGTTTATGATTTGGTTATCATAATAATTTTGCTAAGTGGACTATTTAACTCCAATCCTCTTAGGAATAACATATAGTTGTCATTTCTTCTACTATGCCTTAATTCATATGCATGGGTCCTAATTATAGAAAGAAAAATAAATAAAATGAGAGCTATATTGAATTTCTTGAATTATATGTTAGCTCAAGATAGAAAATATGAAAACTAAATATTTGATTCCATCTTTTAGAAATATCTAGTTTCCTATTCAAAGTTAATATCATTGCCCATATGAGAAATGTATTCTTCCACACACCGATATTCCAAAATATTTAGCTACTGATCTTGCAGAGAGGATGAAGACCTACAGGATGTCAATGGGACCGGACTCGAGACCATGAAGACTGAATTGAGAAGGGTTGATATAGGCCACCCAGTTGAAAGGATCAAAAGAGGGTTTCTTCACTTCAAGGCCAATGAATTTGAGTATGATGACACTAGTTAGATCAGCAACTAGATCACTACAAATACTTGTCCAATATGATTGTTATAAGATGCTTCGATTTCATTTAAGATCAATGATTTGGATCATCAGATTTTACTTCCGTTTGTTCTCTATCCTTTTTACTTCGCCTAAATTGTTTTGTCTATTTTTCGGAATTTTGGATGATTTTGCAGCTAGTATCCGGAGTATTTCGAAGAACTTGCAAAAGGCCAGGAACCCAAAGTACGTAAATTATTTGTCACTAGTATTACATTAATTTCATAGGGTGGTCTTAATCCATTTCTCTTTGATTAATTTGTAAAACTTTGGTTCGCTTGCTCCGACTCAAGAGTTTGCCGGCGCCCTTCTCGCATCCTAGACTTTAAACCAGGAGAAGCCTTCATGGCCCGTAACATTGCTAACTTGGTCCCCGGATTTAACCCGGTCCTTCTTCAATCACCCTCTCATCAATCATATGACTAAATTTAGTCAGTAGTAGTGTTATGTTTTCATTTCCATTTCATGTACTTCTGTACTTCTGATAATGCGGGTTTATCTACTGCACAGATTAGATATTCTGGAGTTGGTGCAGTCGTTGAATATGCTGTCGCAGCTCTTCAGGTAACTGTTTGTTCATCTTTTCAAAATTGTCAATAAGAAATACTATCTTCTTCCTCTACCTTGGGAAATACTTAGGAGTGCATAAAAGAACAAACCAACCCGGCCTCTCTAGGTCGGTTTGTTTGTGTTTGTCGAATATTCAATTCGGTTTGGGGTCTAAAAAGGTCAATTCAATCATTTTGGTTCGTTTCTTGAGTTCATATTTTTTTTTGGGGGGACTTGAACTGAGCCAAGACCCACTCTTATATATATATATAATATAAAAGTCTACAAAAATTGTGTATATGTCTTTAAATCATGGATATTTAAGCTTAATTATTATTAATTTATATTTGCATGTTGTTTTATTAATTTTTTAAAAAATTAAGGATACAAGATTAATCTTATTTTTTGAATTTTAAATAAATAAACTGTTTTTTTTTTTTTACAACAATGGTGGACCTAACCTGACCCGGTTCTGAACCAATTCGAGACATTGAATCGAATTGACCAACTCAGGTTGGTTCAATTCAATTCCATTAAAGGATCGATTCAGTTCTAAGTCTAAAATTTTAAAACCGATCAAGATCGAGTCAGTTTTGAGTTTAGAACGGCTGCACACCCCAGAAATGCCCATGTGTTGAAACACTGAAAAAAATATATATGATAGGTGGAGGTCATTTTGGTCATTGGACACAGTCGATGCGGTGGGATTGAGGCACTTATGACACTTCCTGATGATGGGGCAACTTCTAAGTAAGGCCTGCTCTAGGAAATGTTTACAAATTTTCTATGGTCTTTTGCATAAGAACATGTTCTTCACATTTAACTAATTTTGTAAATTTTCGACGTATTTTTGTATGGGCTATCGTTTGTGAACTGCAGTGACTTCATACATGACTGGATCAAAATCGGTTTGCCGGGCAAGGCCGAGGTGCAGGCACAGTTTGGGGATAGACCACTAGAGGAACAATGCATGATCTGTGAAAGGGTAAGGCCTAGTCTGACGTCTTTTCTCCATTTTGGCACCGTGGTACTAATTCTTCTCTCTGAGCATTTGTTGTAAAATGAAATTTTCTCTAGAAAGTAAATTTGTTTTTGTATTTCCTCAACATGGCTCTCTATTTGAGGTGAGACTCTAACTCATGAATAATTGGATAGCTAGACCGAAGCATGGGCGGCGCTAGGTAGGGGTTGGTGGCAGTTGGAACAAATATTGTTTTTAAGGAAAGCGGCATTGTAACGTGACTTTGAAGCTCCTGCTTTTCTTCTCTTTTTTTCTTCCTAATTTTTCAGTATTTTGCACCAACGCAGTAAACCTAATATAGGAAGATTAGTGTATCTATTCAATCTGAAAGGAGTCTACAATGTTCAATTTTACAGAAGGCAGTGAATTTGTCATTGGAGAACCTACTCACTTACCCGTACGTGTAAGCTGGTGTGGCTAAGGGAAGTCTCATGCTGATGGGTGGATACTATGATTTTGTCCAAGGAAAATTTGATCTCTGGGGTTTTGATGACTTGGGCTTTAAACCACTTCTCTCCATTTGAGTTTTCGGCTCTTATCTGTGCGGCGACTCACTCAATATGGTCCTACTTTTGTTTCTATTCAAGTGTGTTTCTTGTGTTTCTACTTTTGATGACTTGGGCTTTAAACTCATTGTGCTCTGTTTTATATGTTTGCGTGTTTTTGTATTCCAAACAATTGTACTCCTCACTTTCTTGGATTGATAATAAAGTCCTTATCCTTCTGAATTGATAGCTATAGTTCTTGAAGTGTTATAGCATTGAAATCCTTTCAACTCTTTAAGATTTGGCCTAACCAATTACGCTTTCTATATATACCTGTGGGGTATGAATTTTTAACTCTTAAATATAAGAAGGTTAAATTTAAATTTATAAAGAGTTGGATGATCAATCACAAATGTTGAAATGGAGTTAAAAATAAATAAATAAATAAATAAAAACACAGAAACTTTTATAAGAGGGAAAAGGCAAAATTACTTGCATTTTAGTGCAGGCTAATATACTATTTTTTTTTTTATCATAGATATTGAGAAATATGTAGAATCTAAGCAAAATTTTTTGAACTTTCAAAAGGGTAAGGTGACGTTATTTGAGTTTTAGAGGAGGCCATTGTATCATTTCTCATCCTAAATACTCAAAATACATCATATATTATGGGAATTTTCACAACTTTAGGAGAGCCATGGCCCCACCCACCCTCCTTGTTGGGCCAGTAGTTTGGTAATTCTAGGATTTCAGTAGTTATTTTTATCGAATTTTGTCATATGATATTTTTCCTTAAAGTCTCTATATTTTTCAACAAATTCAAGTTGTTCATGTAACAAAATACCACACATCACAATTTAACACAAATTACTACCAAAGCTACGTACTACCAAAACATTGAACTTTATCTTGTAAATCGGGCTTAATAAAGCAAGCTCCATATTCAATATCTTTTTCCATTTGAAAATCGTTCTTTCTCTAGTAACTTCGAAGGACAATTATGCAGTAAACAGAGTTTCAGTGAATGTACATTGCCCAAAGATGTCAAATATCATCTGTTACATGTGCTTTGAAAGTTGCTCAAAATGTGTTCTATGGAAGGCTTAACCTCACTTTCTACCTAAGGAGAGGTCAACTTTACCAGCTAATACTATGAAATTTGGATAGCAACCAGGCCAATCACATGATGCTGCAAACCTGCAACATGGTGCAAGACTATGGAAGAAATACAAGTTGAATTACAGGACCATGTTTCTCTTTGATTAAACATCTTGAGAACTGTTAATTGTATGGTATGGCATGGTGTGGTTAATTGGGAACACAATAAATACATCCTACGGAGAAGAGCCAAAAAAAAAAAAGCCTTCACTGAACTCAACTTTCTGACTCCGCAAAGGACCAAAGCACCTTTTCTCACACCTTTCTCAGAATCAATGATCTTGTTATGGAAAGGGAAACGAGGATTCAAGAGGAGAGGTATGAGTGCAGAAAGGTAAATTGGGTTGCCAAGTCTAAATCCAAATTGGGAACACAATAGATACATCCTACAGGGAAGAGCCAAAAAAAAAACCTTCACTAAACTCAACTTTCTGATTCAGCAAAGGACCAAAGCACCTTTTCTCACACCTTTCTTAGAATCAATGATTTTGTTATGGAAAGGGAAAGAAGGATTCAAGAGGATAGATGTGAGAGGAAAAAGGTAAATTGGGTTGCCAAGTCTAAATACAATTTGCTTGCCAAGTCTAGCAGGGCGAAGTGACAAGGTCAAAGCCATTCCATTTAATTTTTTTTTTTTTTTTTTTGAGAGAGAGAGAGAGTGAAGAATTCTTTGCAGTGTGAAAACTTTTTACACAACCATAATGGACGTAGCTGTAAAACATGTTGTTGTCCCCGTCCTGCCTGGAATTTGAAATTACAAAATTATGCGGCTTAAGAGGCTTTCACTTCAAATTAAAATATTCATTACTCTTGTTAAATTTTTTTGTACTAATTTTCTTGAACAATAGTTTTTTCCTTAGATAACCCAACTTTTTTTAGTTCTTCCAATGAAAACTAACTTAGATAAAGAGTCTTGCTATCACATACTTTAAAAACGTTTATTAAACATATTTTGTCTTCTAATACAATATGTTTAAAAATTATGAACCCGTACTTTCCAACACTCTGAACAAAAGGTGAAAACATTTTTAATATGTGCCCTGACAGGACATATTAGCTTTTACCTTTAATAAATTGTGTATGCGTACAGACACCACCTCACGGTCCTTTTTAACCCAAGAAATTAATCAATGTTTTTGGAGACCATGCCACCCTTCTTCACTTCTCACCACTTGCTTAGTAGGTCCAAACGTGGTGCGATAAGTCTAGTGTGTTTAGTGCTCAGCTAACAAGAGTTTACTGCATTTGTAAAAGAGATGGAGCAAGTGTATTGTGGTGCGGCCAAAGTATCGAATAATTTTTCCCTCAACCCAAATTGCTGTTTATTGGCATGCATGGGTATATGTCTCCCAATGGTCACCTCCTCATTGATTTCCACAAGATCACGATAATGGTGTCCATGGCTCTTAGTTATACACAGCCTTAAAGGTCCCTGTCTTCTCAAATTTAATTACGTGAAAAAAGGTTATGTTTTCTTTCAATGTCCGCACAAGTAAACATTTACTTACCTTTTCATGTCCAAATAGTTTAAAGTGTCCCTTTTAACACTGCTTTTTGGTTCCGACCCCTCCTCACAAATAATAGTGAGCTTTAGGTTTTGTCAGGCAACTTGTTTCTAAATTAATAAAATTATTCGTAAAACAAGATTTTCCAAACAGTAAGGATATTTTTCTATCATTAGTAAAAACTTGCTCCGGCAATGGTCAATACTATTACTCCTATTTGAACGTTCAAGAATTTGTGGAAAAGTTTAAAATTTAGGTTGAAATATTTTTTTTAGCGGAAAAAGTACATTTATTTGCAAAGATTATTGTTATTTTGGGGATCGATAAGCAATTATTTGCAGAGACTATCGCGCGGGCACACATGCGAAACAAGCAGAAAAGGCAATATAACAGAGATTCTGTTCAAGAGAAGTAAAATGATTGCCAAGAAGAAAGTTTACAAGCCATGCCAAACAAAATCAAGAGAATACTGGTCCAAGAGTTCCATTAAACTAGGAGTGTTTAAATTGAGATCGTCACTAGAAAACCAAAAAGGGCTTTCACAACCCTCATTCGCCATCGGCTCTTCCACTTCGAAGAACCCAAGTCTGCTTTGGGAGCCATCTTCGACGACCTTTTGGCCTTCTACTCCAACATTACTGTCAGAGGGTGGCTTCAAACATAAATCCATAGGAACACTAACATTCTCTGCTACTTTGATAGGGAGTGTTGGTGAAGAAGTTCTAATTTTTGTTCTCCCCTTCTTGAACCCGAGCTTTTTGCTCAAATGAGTGTTCCAATGGTTCTTTACTTGGTTGTCAGTCCGTCCGGGCACTCGCCCCGCAATTAAAGACCACCTTGAAAATAAGAGCGCACCACTAACTCAGTTGTTTCAACAGAAAAACAACAATGTCAGTGCAATAGGGCTATTTTGGAAAGAAAATGTTCTTACACTATTATTTTTACAGGGATGCAATAATGCATTGTACAATTATTCAAAGGTTTTATATTGGAAATATGGGATAAAGTTAATTTGAATAGCAAAAAAACAGAAAAAACAACAGTGAGAGCCATAACATCATGTCAGTCACACAACCAATATGAAAGACACACTGTCTAAAGAAAACAAGGAAGAGAGAAAGAACCTATGCATAAAGACAATGAAAATGCCAAGATCATCCAGGAAGGACTAATGCTATACAAACTTTTTGTATATAATTTTCAGAATATATAATATGACAAGTTGTACTCCTTTTATTTCAAACCAAAAACGCCAATTATTTAGTTCATACTCAAAAAATACTACCGACATATCATTTGGTAGTGTTTTCTGTATAAAAATTATGGAAGAATAAAATAATTCCATCAAGAAAGCTGTACCAGATTTTGAAATTTGAAGTTAAAGTTTGTTTGTTTTACTGCAAAGTTGATGTAAATAATTTTTCAAGGAGTTGAATACGGTTTCCACCAAATTGTTTTTCTTAAGAGAATTTTCCGAGAATATGATGGAAAATGGATATATTAAACTTGATGATAACAATTTGTATAGAAGTTAGAGAGAGAAGTCAACCTGTTTCCAAGGAGATTGTGAAGCCGAATGATGAGGTCATCTTCCTCCTGTGAAAAATTTCCGTGTTTTATGCTAGGACTAAGATAATTAATCCACCTTAACCTGCAACTCTTGCCACACCTCTTCAAGCCTATACCCACGCATCCACAAAAACAACCAATTAAAACCCAAAACTTGTACCCTAAATGCCGATAACCTCATGCCCCAAATGGATGAAAATTTACTCATTGATGAAAATATCCAAACCTGTCATTTTAGCAACGCGATTCCACCTTCCTTTTCCATGCTCCCTTATGTAGTCCATGAGAATTCTGTCTTCCTCCACTGTCCACAACCCTTTTCTGTTTCCCTTCTCTCCTTCCATTTTTGTTGCCAGCTAAAACTCGAGAGAGAGAGAGAGAGAGAGAGAGAGAGAGGGGGGGGGTGTCGGAAGTTTTAGACTGTTTTTCGATCTTTTGGAAGTCTCTTGTATGGTCAATGGCGATTATATAGCTGTGAATAGTATACAAAGATGGCCCAGAGGACCGAACATCTTTGTGTGTGTGGTTGGTTGGATTTCATGTGCAATACTAAAGATTTACATTGTTTTACAATTTTTTTTATTATTTTAGACTGATATTAGAACTATATATACAGAGAACTGATGTAGTACGTTACCATGTGGTAAAACTGTTTTATACAGAGCAGACGTAGCTTTGTTTGTTACCCAAATGCTTGTATTTCTTTCTTCTTTTTTCTTTTTTAACCGGATGCTCATAATAATTTGTAGGTACTTCGACTAATTTTGAGACTTATATAATTATTTTATCTTACACAAATTAAATAATTATCTAACTAAAAATTCTGAGAATAGCCCCAAGTAGATAACACGTAAAAAGTTTTGAATATGAGATCTTGAAAGAAACATCCTCTCAAGTTTCAAGCTTTGACCACTAGCTTAATCCTTAGAACTAAATGCTTATATTTCACCCTAGGCGCACCTTCTCCCTCAGTATATATAATCCAAAATGCTACTTTTCAAAGAAAAATTGAACAAATATTTCACTAAAATAATCTAGTAGTGACATTTTTATAAGGATAATGTTATATAAAATTCCGCTTCTCAATTCATTTTCTCACTCTTAGACACAAGGTTATAAAACTCACATTAGTTAATTCAAGTGATACCCATTCACTTATGTCTAAAAATGAGAAAAAAAAACTAAAAAATATAACTACATATTATAAGAAATTTCATCAACTAATTTCTTAATTTATTTTCTCACTCCCAAAACAGACATAAGTAGGTTTCATGTGCATTTATTGATGGACAAATACTATATGTGATCTCATTTTCAATATTTTTTTTCACTTACAGACACAAATGAATGAATTTCATATGAATTTATTGATGTAGGTCCTACAAACTTACATGCAGGATTGAGAAATGAGATTGTATGTAGCATTACTGTTATTAAAGTGAGTCTTACTACATGAGTCTTACTACATTCTATTTTGTGAATAAGAAAATAGATTGAAAAATTATTTTACGTATAGCATTACTCTTTTTATAATTAAGAGTAATCATGATAGATGTTTTGTGTGAAAATGAATGGCTGAAAAGTAATTATAAACTTTTTGAGTGAATAAGAGTCATTTACTTTTAAATAATATACCCATCTTAGTGAGTTCTTAATTATGAAAATGACACTACTACATCATTTTGAAGTGATTTTCTATACAATTTTTTTTTAAAATAGCCTTTTCCATTGCATTAGTCATGCATTATTCACGTTAAGATGGGTGTATGTATACGTAACACACATTGATAGGGGATGGTTTTGTTATTGTCATAGCTCACGAGCTGATTAAAGAGATAGACTAGTGATTCTCGAGGGTCTAGATTTCATTAACAGGTTGCTGATCATTGGCAATATGGTTGATACTATCTAAGCCAGAAGCTAATGTCTTTCTTTCTTTTGTGTTTGTTTAGTTCGCTTTTTCCATTCTGATGTACCAAAAAATAAATAAATAAATAACCCACGTACTGATGTACTGTCTAGATTTTTAATTATAAAGATTAATGTCTTGTGAAGAAGTGAGAGTACTATTTGTCTTTCCATGTAAAGATCATATATACCAAAAATAATATTATTAAAGATTCTAGTCATATGATCTTGTATAATTAACGATTTCCTGGCCTAAATGCTTTCAAGAAGTTCTAAAAATGTTTGATGGATTAAATTGTTGAAAATTTTTATATCAAACTGAATTTTTTAATATTAATAGTTTCCAAACTCTATAAAATTTCAAATCAGAATTTTTTTAAAATAAAACAATAAATGAATGTGTTAGAGTAACTGCACATTTGTTGGTAGTAGCAAAACTCAACCCACACATTGATAAAAGTGGGGTGAATTGTGGAGCAAAAATGAGGGGTAAAATATAGTCTCCTAACTCGGTTATTTAGGAGTAAAGCAATGCCTTTTCAGCGGCTGTGCTCTTATTATGCATAATAGAGTGAGTAGGAGACGTTTTAATTGCATTATTGGAAAACTTCAACAAAGTATTCCAGGCTGGGAAAGCCAATAATTACTCCCCACGCTAGAAGACAGGCGAGACACTAAATTGATAGTAGGTAATAGGTAAGAGTGCTAAAGTCTCTACTTAAAATGACTGGTAGTGTGTGGATCAATCTATGGTGATAAGATTATGTGGATCTCACGTGGTTATCACTTTCTAAAGTTAGTGAGGTCATTAATAATGAAACATAGTTGTTAATTTTTCATCGATTACCGTGCTATTTTTGTTTTGTTATTAAAACGGTACGTACTACTATCAAAATATGTTAATGTACTATATTAGATTTGTTGTTATAAATATTATATATTTGTACAAATATATATATACATATACTATAAATAAAATAAAATCTCGTTATAACAAAATATACTAGTTTAAAAGTCTTCAAAATAATAAATCATAAGTTTTAAATATTTTAAAAAGACTTAAAGTACATACTCAGTGCCTGTTTGGTAAAATTTAAAAGTCAAACTTTTTCTAAGGTTGCTAGTAAAAAAGTCAAATTTTTTTAACTTTTTTGTTTTTTTATTTTAGTTTAGATTAAAATAAATAAATAAGTAAAAACAAAAAAACAAAAAAGTTAAATTTTTTTGACTTTTTTGTTTATAAGCATCAAAAAAATCAATGAAAAAACTGCTGCCAAACGCAACCTCATTATCTATTACATTTCAATGGAAGATATAAATTAACATTTTAATATAACAAATCATTACCCAAATAAAACTTGAATATCCTACGGCTCCTTATTTGTCAACGAAATAAAAGATACCACGTGGGTTGAATTGCTTTCAAGAACAATACGATGCAGCCTCGTAGCATTATCTTTATTGTGACCATTTTGCAAATTTGAAAAGAGAGATATTTAGGGTGTGTTTGGTTAAGTTTTTTTTTTTTTTTTTTTGACTTTTTGCTTTTTTTAAGCCAAAAAACTTAAGATCATTTGGTACACTAACTTTTAGCTTTTTGTTTTTTTTTTTTTTTGACTTTTTTAAGCTAAAACAAGCCCCAAAAAAAAGCTAAAAGTTTTTTTTTTTTTCCAGCTTAGCTTTTTTTTTTAAGCTAACTATTTTTTTTTATAAAAAAAATTATACCAAACAGATTCTTAATGATTTTTGGGGGTATTGAAACAAATGCTCAGGGAAGTATCAATGAAAACTTAGAGTATACCAGTGAAATCACTAATGACTTTCGTTCTCTTGAAGCCATTGACCACAAGGCTCCAAGACTAGGATTTCTTGAGTTAAACATAGATGAAAGCTCAAAGTGGGAATTCAACCAGCTGGATTTGAAGGCACGTATGCAAGGGACATTTGGGTCTGTGGTTACTATGAAAAACTTGAAGATTGTGCAAGTTTGGAGGTGGATCTTTGGGAAGTGTATAGGGGTCTTGCAATTTAGTAGAAAGACATGGATAAGAAAGAAATAGAATCAAAGTCTCCCATTGTTGTGAGACTTATCCAAGAACGTTCAGTCTAAAACTTTCTCTATGGATCGAAAAAAATCTAGTGGTTAAGTAACTTAATGGTAATCTCTATTAAATAATGATAATATATCAGTAATATAAATTTATAGTGTAGTAGAGAGATTTTTAAAAAAACATCTTATCAAATTTTTTCATGTGAAATTTTTTTTTAAAATTTTCCCTACTACACAACAAATTTATATTACTCATGTATTCACTTATTACGTATTATCATATGATAAATATTATTACCAAGCATTCAATACTACTCAACAACTAAACTATTTTTCCTCATTGAGTCTCAAGATTTCTCCTCTAACATTTGCATCAAGCATACCTTAAGAGAAGGAACCAATGTGCTAACTCTATGGCAAAGATCAGCATAAGTAATTGGTGATTGTAGAAGATCTCTCGACCTAATCGAGTTAAATGCCTTTTTGTTGCTAACATGGTAGGAATTTCTTTTAAAAAGGTGTGATTCATGTGTTCTGCTTTCTCGGTTTTGATGTACTAAAAACAGTATATATATATATATATATGATTTTAAATTTAATTACACACGCCCGTGGATTATCAATACTCTCTCCTCTGACCCCATTTCATCCTAATTGATCTGGCTCATTTGTTGGTGCATGTGTGCACAGTTTTGATTGCACAAGAACTTGAGAGAAAAGCGATGAATTCGAGCGTATGGCAGATTAACTCTAATTTAATAACATTCCCAGTATCTAGTATGATATTGAAATGGGAATGGCTTTGGTATTGTAGGATAGTTGATTAGAACAGACCATAATCATTGCTCAATGTAATAACATTACCCATAACATATGATAACATATGATCGAAGTGTGATAGTTGCATATTACATTTGTGGCAACTACTTTTTACCGACACCACCTAGATTTTTTTGAAGTTTCTCATTCAATGGTCACTTTTTTTTAATTTTTTATTCAATTCTAATGTATCAAAATTGTAAAAACATTTCTTGATATGGGACAAAATTCCTTTTGAAATTTGCCATTCTTTAATATAACCCCTCTGAAATATGATCTAAATTGAAAAGGAAATCTAAAGCCAAAAAAAAACCAAAAGTGAATAAATGCGGTTTTCATGATAAAGTATAGTAAACTGGGTGGGATTTGAGAAGGATACAATCATCATACTGCTCGGTGAAAAGATAGAATGCTGTACATGCCAGGCTGGTTGTCAAACATGATTCGAGTGGACATGGAATCCCATGCAAATTCATGGAGACAGGCCAAAATACTATTGATAATTGTGGGGCAAGGGCTAAGCCGCAAAGGCAAAAAAAATTTTAAATTTAAAAAGTTAAGGTAAAAGTTCTTATTTAGAGGAGTTAATATATTATATTATATTATAAATACACAAAATATATAGAAATTTAAAAATGAATTTTGAAAACTCAATACCTTGGCCTTAGTGTAACTTTGCCGGGCTAATTTGGTAGGGTTTATTCAAAAAAAATTTAATTTATAAACAAAAAAGTCTATTTTTTTATTTTTTATTTTTTCTATTTATCTTAACTTATAAAAAAAAAAGCTAGCTTATATGAAAAAAAAAAACAAAAAAAAGCTAAATGCAAAAAGTCAGATATCACTGGAGGGAGAAGATTAGTTTCATTGTACAATGACAGTTGTAGAAATTAATGTGGATGGATTAAAGCATCGCAGTAAGCCCTGACTAGGTGTTATAAAGTCGCTTTCCACTGATTCACGGGGGCAGCATTGTAATTGTACTGTTAATAATGGGATGAGATGAAACTATATCTATAATTTACCCTTGGGGGTTATTTTTTCTTTCACCATCCACAAAATTAAGAAATATTAAGAACAATCAACTAATAAAACCATGGTTTATTTTAGTCACTTAAAATTACACTCTTTGTAAACACGTTTTCTTTAAGAATAATGCTATACAATCAAAAAAATTATACAGAATTTATTACCAGAATTATGTGGCTAAATTATATGCTTATCACTTTAAAATAAAAAGTTCATCTAGATATCTATTAATTATAAAACTGTCATCGTCACATTATTCTGATACAGATTTATGTATACAAATTCTGAAAGAATAGCAATTTTCTTTCTTTAAACAATCCTACAAATGAATCATACTTTTAATGACGAAGATTTTAACATGTTTTTCATTGACACATAACACGCTGTATTATCATGCATGACTTTTCGAGTCCTGCTGGGTTGAGATATGAGAAGGACAAAGGTAGTATTCGACGTAAATAACACATAAATGGTTGATGTATGACTAAACAAAACCATAGTATATTTGACAAATGTGACATCAATTTTAGGCAAAAGAAAAAATTGAGAATTAACTTTTGCATGTACTTTTTTGCAGAAAAGCAGTTCTAGCTTCTCGTCTTGGCTTCCCATTTTTATGGGTCGAACCAAGTAATAAAGGAAAAAAGACAAAAAGATATTTACATGTACCATTATATCCTCATCTCATTACAATAGTCAAATTAATGAGAAAAAAAAAATAGTAAATGGGATCAAAATGCATTGAGTTGAGCCATTACCAGATTATTAAGAGATTTTAATTAATTCATAGTTTCCTCTTCTTTTTTTTTTATTTCTTGTTTAATGTTCCTCTTGGGCTTATATACGAGGCTCTCTCTCAAGATAATATACAATTCACAATGCACTATGATTCAAAAATTATATTCTCTTTTTAAGGGCTATTCTTCTCTCTTATTTTCTTTATATTTTATGTATTAGAATTATTCTAACAGTTACTTTAGCTTTATTCACATACCCCTCCCTCACGAGGTGTTCATATTGCGAGAGGAGGGTTGTTGAAAGAATCGTTATAACCACAGATTTAGCAATCTTTTTTTTTTTTTTTGTATTTTACAATAAAACTCTTGTTTTAATGACAGTAATTTTTTTTTTATGTCAGTATTCTCAATATTCATTGTGCAATTGGGATCAGCTTCTGAACCTGCAGACCTAGTCACCTAGGTGCATGAAAAAATTAAGAAAAATGCTATTATTTCATAAAAATTTTACAGAAAATCTTATCAAAATAATGTGATAATGGCGTTATTTTAATTAAGAGTCATCATGATAGTTGTTTTGTTTTAAAATGAATGGCTCTCTAGTGATAAATTTTGTATGAATTTTTTTATTTATATAGTTACTCAAAAATTAAAGGTGATTATAAGTGGGATAATACTATACAAACAAAAAATTCATACAAAATAATGCTTCTTAATAATAGTCTTTCATTTCAAAACAAAATATCTATCATAATAGTATTTAATTATCAAATTATCACATTATTTTAGTAATTATTTCTGTATAAATTTTCGATAAGAATAGCATTTTTCTTGTAAGCGCTACGCCACAACCTTGAGATTGTGCGTCGGTCACCAAACTCCCTAGTCCCTACTAGTTTTTCATTGTTACAAAACTCTCCCTCTCTCTAATCAACAAGATGATGCATGTTGATGCATCTTGGTGCTATTTAAATACTGTGCAGACAAAGTTCAGATAAGGGACCAAACTACACTTCGATCCTCCTTTTGTGTCTTAATGTCATTGGCCTGGTACGTGTAATTACACCCTTTCTTTGACATGCATACTTTTTTTTTTTTTTGGGAAGTAGATCTTCATGCATCATTTGATATTGGAGTTCTGTTTTTATACACAAATTGAAGGTCACTTAACCCAAATAAAAATTGAAGGTCCCTTAACCCAAATAAAACTTGAAGGTAGATACCTATATCTCTAGCCCATGGGAAAATAACCTATACATTATACAAAGATTTCTTTTTCAGCTTCTAAATTGGCAATGATCCATTAGTCCAGCGTTATATGGACAACATAGGTGTCAGTAACATTAATTAGGATGGTGCTCAATTGGCATTTAAGTAATACGTAATGCATTCAATAGTAAAATATCGAATCAGGAATACCATGTATTTCAATTAAAAGAGTGGTACGCATTATGTGTGTGTCACACACTACATCTAATTACTTTTTTTACTACTAATTTAGTAGTGTGCGATTACAAGATGTGAAGAAGCAGTTTAGTTGTGGGTTAATATAATCACCTCTTGCATGTGTTAAATATAAACTAAGCAAACTTTTTGTTGTGAGTCATTTTTATCAACCAAAAAAAAAGCCTTATTAAAGTGAAGGCTTTACCAAAAGTGTTTGGTTTATAATAGTATAATTGGTTTCTAATTGCTGATTGTCTGTTTCAAGTTCTATTGCATAATATCAGAGAATTCAAACAACTTTTGATCGTCTTTGGCGGAATTCAGGAATCAAAATAGAGAAAATGGTCTTGTTTGCTAACATTTTTTGTTTTTGTGTTTTTTTTAAATTTTAAAAAATAATAATTGTTTAATAATTTTTAGTTTTATTTATTCACGAAATTTAAAAATAAAAATAAAAAATATTAAAATAAGCACAACAATAATTTATAAATATCTGTTATCAAATTATAATAAATATAATAAATAATAAATAATAAAAATACACAATTAAAAATAAAAATTGACAACCCTACTCACTGAAGCCGTAATAAAGAACATTTGCTTCTGAATTAGTTTCAAGTGTGTAATCAATCTCTTTCTCTCGCTCTCATAGATTGGTCATGTTGTCAACTCCATACAAACATAAACAAAAGCATTGAATGTGCTCTTCAGTATCATGATAACTCTTCATGCAATAATTGCAAGCGTAATGACACATGCAATAATACATGACGGTCTTTATTCTGTCGTGATAAAAATCTCGTGGCTGGATTTTTTTTTTTTTTTTTTTTCGTTTTGTTAATGAGACTGAAAGGTTCGACTACGGAAATTTTCAAATTCCAACATTAAAAACTGCCACTGTTTTGAACGAAAATGTGTCCTTGCGTTGAATTAGACACGAGCTCTAAAGTGGGTAATAACATAACCCTAAAAAAGAAGGGTAAGAGCAAAGTTACTAGCCCGTGCCATCTTTGTCAAATGGTGCATTTGTTAATTAAGCACACTCACTAAGATATTTAGCAGCATCACATGCTTTGTATATTTATCTCTTTTCATTTTTACTTTTCAACAATATTAGCAAGTAAATGCATGGTAATGACGCCTCTAACAAAACAAGTAATTTAACAATTTCTTTATGCTCATTTCACAATAGTTTACCATCCAAGAAATAAAATGGTACGAGCAGCGTTACAAGCTATACCTTGACGTATACATTAAATACATAGTTGGTATCCGGTTTAGTTACTTATTCATTTATTTGTTTCTCCCTTTTCTCTTTTTTTTTTAATATTTATTTCAGATAGGTATATCGCATATGGTTGAGAGTTTTCAACCCAATAATAATTAACGAAGCTTATAAGCTTATATTTTCTTGCTATTAGCTATTTTACGAAATATTTTCTCACGCAAAATGCCGTTGTTGCGTTACTTTTCCGTGGCATGCATGCTAGGTTCAGATATGGGAAGTAAAAAGTTAGTAGTAATACAAAGTAACTGATGGTTGATGTAGAACAGTGGAACATTTGATAAAAAGTGATACTAAATTTAGCTAGAAGGGAAAATTGAGAGTCAATTTTGCGAGTAAATTTTGCCGAAAAGTAGTTCTAGCTTCTCGTCTTGAGTTGTCATTTTCATTGGTCGAGCTACCTAATAAAACAAAAGCGGAAGAAAAAACGAGATTTACATGTACCGCTAATTCCAAAACTCATTACGATAGTCAAACTAGTCAGGAAAAAAATATTATAAAGGACCAAAATGCAATCAGTTGATCCATTCTCATGCCAGAGTTTTTGTCAGAAAGTTACTAAATTCATAATTAAAAAATGGTATTCTCATAAAAAAAAAATTTATCAAAATAAGGTAACGATAGTATTACACGAATGAAGTGATAATTATATTTTTTTAATTAAAAGTTACTAAAATAAATATTTTATTTTAAAATAAAAAATACTTATTCAATCACATATATATATATATAGAGAGAGAGAGAGAGAGGGGGGTATAGCGTTGCCTTCATGGTTATAATGATTCCATCAATTGTTTTTTTTTTTTTTTTTGTTTTTTGGTAGTAGAGCTTTTGTTTTCATGTCAGTACTTTGTTTGAATTCATAACAATTATCGTGGTGTAATTGAGATCGGCCTCGGAACCAGCAGCCCACACAATAAATGTTTAGTGAACAAGTGGCTCAAAATATTAAGGTGGTAAGCGCTACGCCTCAAACCTCCATAAGAAAGTTTTTCATTCGTACAAAACTCTCTCTCTCTCTCTCTCTCTCTGTGCTGAATGAACAAGATACAGTGCATGATGATACATCTCAATACTATTTAATTGATAACAGCCGAAAAGCTTTGAATGCTGTGAAGACAAATTTCAGATAAGGCACCAAACTACACACTTCTTTTGTGGGTTTGAATGTGACTGGACTGGTAAGTGTACCCGTACTCTTTTTTCTTTTCATTTTTTTTGAGAAAATACCCTATTATGCAATATTTCTTTTTCAGCTGTTTAATTGTTTTATTGAAAATTTGATGCAAACGATTGGTTTTAGAAAGGAAAATTTTTTATTGAAATACATTGTAGTTCTTGATTCTTCAAAAATGTCTTTTCTTTTCTTTTTTTTTTTGTCCTTTTACTGTTAAATGCATTATGCATCACTTAAATGCCAATTGGACAAGAATCTAGTAGTGGATATAATTTCACGCATATACACTGATATTTGCTTCTGAATTAGCTCTCTCTCTCTCTCTCTCATAGATTGGTTATGTTAAGCATTTAATGGGCTCTTCAACGAAAGGACTTCCAATGACACATCCAATAATGCAGGAGGGCCTCTCTCACATGCACTGCAAGCCGAACGCCAGAGGTTAAACATCGGCTGGCGTTCTTCTGTTATTTTTCTTTCTTTTTTCATTTTTTTAAGATGGGTTAATGTCTTGTATATATAGCAGCATTTTTTTTTCTTCCGATATATTAAAAAAAACAATAATAATAGCTGCAATTTTCAGTAAGAGGGTTGCGTGTTTTGACTGTTTTACATAACTTTTTAAGTGTTTTGTGTCTAATAAATGCCACTAAAGTAAATTGAGACGGCAAGGTTTCGAATCCCTGTAGTGAAAAAGGTTCCCTTTTTAAATGAAAATGTGCCCTTCGGTTGGAATGTGCATTTGCTAAGTATTCTAATTAAGATATTTAGCAGCGGCAAATGCTTGTATAGGCCGTCAGTAATCAAAATTATGGTTCATTAATGCTCGGGTTTTATATTTATGATTGTACCATTTTCACTAATAAACATGAATAACTAAATGAATTAAAGAACTAGAATTTGGTTAGCTCAGTGATTAGTGGCACCCCACCATTACAAACAAAAATATATATATTTAGTAACGGCATGATACCGTTGCTAAGTATATAAACACAATAGCTCAAATATTTGTGACGGCAAATTTGCGTCGGTAAAGACAAGGTCACAAATATTTTTTGAGACAGCAACAAAAGTCTTCAACAATGGCAATTAAACTACGAGCGCAAACAAGTACAAAAAGGAGAAATTATTTGCGCAGGTTGACCGTTAACTATCATCTTCAGCTACTGCTATTATGCCATCGTAAAAGAATAAGTCGTTTTTCTAATTTTTTGCGACAATAATTTTGTCATCCTGTAGTTTTAGTGAATGCCAAAAAATTAATTTTTTGAGAGCACATAATCATTGTCGCTAAAAGTTGCTCCGGTGGCAATAATTATGCCGTTGCAAAATATATTAATAAAAAAATTATTAAATATAATTTTATTTAATTACCTAGGATCATATTTACATGTAACCAAAAAAAATTCACAAATCTATACATACATTTATTTTTTATTTTTTTTATATATACATACATTTATTTATTCACCTACAACTATACATTCATTCGTTCACAAATTCCACATGGGAAAATACTCTACTATACAAGATTCCTTTTTCAGCTGTTAAATTGGTAGATCTTGCCAATGATCAAACAACATAGGATTTTTTAACTAAATAATACCCATTGCTAATAACATTGATTTTTTAACTCAATAATACCCACAGTGGACATTTGCTTCTGTATTAGTTTCAATTGTGTTCTCTCTCTCTCTCTCTCTCTCTCTCATAGATTGGTCATGTTATCAATTTGGCTGGCTTTCTTATGTTGTGATCAAAATCTTGTGGCTGGATTTATTTTTCGTTTTGTAATTGAGACTGCAAAGGGTTCGAGGAATTTCAAATTCCAACGATAAAAACTGCCACTGTTTCAAACGAAAATGCGCCCGTGATTTTTTGTTCCATTTTCGTGATAAATATGTTTATATTAGCAAGTAGATAAATTAAAATACAAGAATCTGATTAGCTCAGTGATGATGGTAACCCCACCCACGCTTATGACCATGAGTTTGACACGTCGCTCCCCTCTCTCTAAAGCTTTGGTCTTCAATCAATGTACCCAAAAAAAAAAAAGTATGTTAAGAATAATACTCAGAAATCATAAACTTGTTGTTTTGAAGCATATCTAGGGCTACTATGTTGTTGCAGCATTGTAAGAAAATTACTTTCAAGATCCAGCAACACGCACTGAAATCTATAGATAACAATCTCTAAAGACTTTCTTTTAAAACTTTTCAAAAAACAAAAATGTAATCAAACTTAGAACTTAAAATATGAAAATCAGTTTTATAGACTGCAATGGGGTGCGAAAATGCCTTTTCAAAAAAAGTTATCTTTATTAGTTTAAATTGAACAGTTATGACTATTAAATTTAAACTTTGACAGTTGTGACTGATGAAATATTTAAATTTCGAAATTCAAAAAGAAAAATAATTAAAAATTTTATCACAAATGAACGAAAATGTTTGTGTGAGATGTACATCACAGAATTACCACCCAAACTGCCTCAATCTAATCACAGGTATTATTGGAGGCATTGCTCGTTGTATGATTAATAATACAATCATAGGCAGCCAAGAGGTGTAGGAAAGAAAAATTGATGTCATAGTTATAGTGCTACTAGCACTCCATTTAAAATCTTGCACCTCACATTGTGTGATTTTTTTAGAATCCTACCCAAAGAGAGAAACCTATATGATTCCTTATTTAAGAAGCCTATTACCAACTACCAAGTAGGCTCTGCAAAGCTAAGAGACTCTCTATTGCCAGAAAGAATTTATATGTAACCCAACAAAAAGGAAAGCATTTAGGTTGAGTTGGTGCTGCTATGCCCACCCTGGTTCCACTACTGTGTCTTATTAGTTTGTGGACCATTTTGCAGCCATGGGCCAAATGCATGCCCACCCACCATCAATGCCGAACCATTAATACCAAGTCACCCACCATGTGTTGGTGGATAGAGGCTGAAAGGAAAAATGATGTATAATTATCTAAGGTGACGTTTGTTTGGGGGATAAAAAAAATAAAAAATAAGTAATATTATAAGATTAAAGAAAAGTGATAATGAGTGTTAAGTAATATTATGATGTTATAGGAGATTACTCTTACTATAGGTTGTTAGGATGGGATAAGCAATATTACATTGTTATATTATTATATTATTTATTACAAAATTAATATTAATATAATAGTATATTCTAATATACTTATATAATATTATATTAATCTATTATAATAATAATAGAATTATAGAAGGGTTAAAATGAGATTTTCATTTTATCTCAAGAAAGAGATATGTAATACCATCTCTCCTATGGTATTACATATCCCCAATTTTAGAGGATTACATGAACATGTAATCTAGTACTATTTTTTTCTTTTTTTTTTTTTTGCCAAACATAAATTTTGTGAGCCTCACAAGATATCATCTCCAAATCCTCCACCCTTTATCCCTAAAACAAACTTGGCCTAAAGAAAAATACTATTCTTCCATAAAAAAAAATTTGTACTAAAAATTCTACCATGATGATGTGACAATAATATTTTTGTAATTAAGAACCATTATAATAAAAAAAATTTTAAATGAATAACTCTCATTAGACCATATTATTCTTATGAAAATTTTGTGATTGTATAACATTTCCCCTTCTCTAAGCTGTATAATCATGAACTCTGAATTCCAGAGTCTGCATTTTACAGCGTGAGCATTCCCGCAAAGCAGTTTAAAGAGCCCCCATTTGTTTGAAAGGGAACCAAAAAAAAGAACAGAAAAGAGCATTTTTTTGATGTGAGCTGTTTAAAATTTTAAATTGCTTGAAGATCATTAAAGAACCTATAGAAATAGTAAATGCAAAACACAAGGAGCTTCAGACAAAAAACAGAAGCAAACATTGCATTGTCTAGGAAAGCAGAGGTGTGAACCAAAACAATGCAAAGCTGATCCATAAAGCAACAGAAAAACCATCTATCCAATCATAGGTGGTGAGGGGTAAGAAAAATCAAAAGATTAAATTGACGTGCATGTTTGGAAAGCACATGCTTGACCATGAAGAGACTTTTATGTTGTTGAATCTATTAGCAAAATTCCCAGGCATTGTAAACATCATTAACTTGTTCCTCTAATGCTTCAGAAAATATACAGTCATCAAAGGTAGTTTTCCCTCGAGTTTCGGAAACCTTATGCATCAATTTTTGAAGCTTCCTAAAGGAATACAAATTAATTCTCCTACTCCCACAAACTGAGTGTTTAGCATGCATGTCACTACCTTCTTCAGAACTATGTGATCTTCCTCTAAACACCTCTACTGAGGTGAAGCTTGAGTCATTACGCTCCAAACAGCTATCTTCTCTCTTTTGGATTTTCTACGAGCATCTATAATAAAATTTCCTGACAAAAATGCAAATTGTACTCATAAGCAGGTAGGAGAGAGAAGAAAGAGGATTGAGTGTAAAGAACCCAGCTGAAAATCCACAAATCAAATCCGCAACATTCAATACCAAGATAGACACTCATTTTTAGCAGACCAAACTTTAAAAAGGAAAATAAAATATAGAAAGAAAGAAAGGAAGGAGAAAAACAGTGAAAAGAAGAAAGAAAAAAAAGTGAATAACTGTCAACAAAATTGAGGCAAAATTGTCAATTCAAAATTCAACAATCAATAGATGAAAATACAAATCCAGGTAACTAGGCAAATGATTTTTCATAAACATAAGCAAATAGAATTGCTTTTAATTCTGATCAGCAGAGATGAACTGTAAACATTTTTTTGCAACTGAATAGTTGGACAACTTGCATAATTTGTGGTTTACTCCATTGATGCTGCCAGTTTTACATAGAAAGCTCAATTTAACAAATTAAAGGCAGTATGCTGATACATAGAATAAAAATTTAAAACATAATTAAATTTTGCAGCTGCTTTGTGCTTTAATGACTCAAAAGGAGTAAAGATTAAATCATAAATGCAATGGACTAACTTGATCACTGAACTCTCTGGAGCAGTTTCTCAACCATAATCTTTTGCTGTACCGCACTCAAAGACTCTGAATTCATGATAGCATTTGATACAAGGATTACTGTAGATGGAGCCACAGCATTCACCTACAATGATACAGAAATATAGAGAAAATAAGAAAGAGGTGGTATTAGAAAGTATTTTATTTTGAAATGAACAGCCAAACTGTATTACAAATATTAAGGCAACATGAGTAATCACACAAGAACAGAAAAAAAAAAAAAAAAAAAGGCAAAGCCAGAGTATGCATGTCTCATTATAACTTTTTGGCTAAGCCCAAATAAAAGTCATAAAGCCTTGAGAAAGTAAAGATCCTAGTAGATAGAAGGGAGGAGAGAACATGCTGATGATAATGATAGTTTTGAAGCAAGGAACCGCTTTAACCCAACTGCAATAAGAATGCAACTCAAGACCCATACCCAAACACGGCCATTTAAACCAACTGCTATCTCAAAGGAGAGCTTCTTCCCCAAAGCTTCAAGAGCCGGACATGGAGGAGAGCTGAGCAGCCTGGAAAATAAAAAGTCAAACATATGTTATCACAACTGAAATAAAATCTCAGGCTTCAATATCAGACAACATAGAAATGTGGCTTTCCAACAGAGGACTGGTTATGTGTTGGAAATCGAAAAACTTCCATAGGTAAAAGGAGAGCAAAATCTCACATCCGTGCAAGGCCAGTAGATGATTCAAACATGTAGCCATCTTTAAGGGGGCCATACTCTGCTGCTTTCCCAGTGGCTAGGAAACATGAATAGTTTTTCAGAAACTACGGGTCAAATAAGAATCTTAAATAGACCAAGAATTTTACAAGTTAAAAGAGGGCAACATATGTAAGCTATATGCAATGGAGTTAGAAGTTCGAAAAAACCAACCATCAGTGCATGACAACTCAGGATTCATGCCCGTGTTTGCCTTCACAACCCGAACATAGAGCAAAGTACCTACCTGCAAGATGAAGTTTAAGCAACTGAAACATTTGCCAAAGATGCAATAAAACTAAAAAGAACAAATTAGTCATGAAGTTCAATTGACAGTAATGGCAATAATAAGCCATAAATAAACACAAATGAAATAAAAAAAAACTCCCAATAACAGGTTGCAGATATACTGTACATACAATCACCTACGCAAGGAGTAAACTACAATTTCACAATAATAGGTTGCATACACACTCTATAAACAATCCCATACACAAGAAGTATCCTCTGGGACATTCACAACCATTTACATAGCAGAATATTACAGTCAAACTACTTTCATTAAAAGGAAAATAAGATCAATGTATTGGAGTAGTGACAGCAAAGGGATGTAGCCTCATCATATTGGCTATCATGTGTTTTCACTGAACAGGCAGGACAGTATAGCTACTTTTTTTTTTCTTTTTTTATGTGCTCTTCCCTGGGTGTGAGCACAGCCATCCTAATAACCCAAAGGTGGCATTCAAAAAGAATTGTAGGAGTCCACCTTCTTTGAAACACTATAAATGTGTTGCAATCAACAAACGTCGCATGTACAAGGAACCAACAAATGGTGAAGATATTCACAAGACTAGACAAGTTCAAAGTAAAAATTTAGACACAAAAAGCAAAGTTAGAAGATGCAGAGACACAGGGGGCTGTCAAGGACAAACACCATAGACAACTCATTTACAGAAGTAGCTCTTGTTTGAGAATTGATAGAAGACAAGCCTATCAAGCTCAACACAACTGTGACATCTTCTGTCACCCAAGGATAGAGTGTCTTCAATTTGAAGGACAGTTTTGCTGAACTTCAAAGGTGCATATATTCTGCAGTTACAAACCACATCCCATGGGAATCCCAACCCTCTGTTGATTTACCCCTTACAACTTTTCCCATTGTTAGTGTTGATTTTAGCACTAAATAATCAATCTGTTGGTCAAATTCTATATTATTGAAGCAGGTTTTGCAATCCAATAATGGAACATAAACACAAGATTGAGATGAACATAACTACTGTATGTAGGGTAGAGGGGTGAGTGGTCAAACCTGGTAGAGGGAGACCCTCTGGGAATTTACGGTAAGCGCTGTTTAAGCGAAGGACCACCGGAGTTGGAGGAAAGAGAGTTAAGGCAGTCCTAGGCAGAGAGAGAGTGGCAGTATCCCAAGAGAGCTAGAGAGGCTTCTGGGTAGATTTTTCGTCGTTCAAGTGATGTTCTTGTGTTGTTGAAGGGGGAAGGGTCCCCTTTATGTAGGTGAGGGAGGCTCTCGGGGATTGGCTCATTTACCTGCAACCTCTGCAAGTGTTCAAGTCTGATAGCGGGTTTCCCAAGGCCTGACATTCTAAATGCCAACTCCGTGCCAAAATCCGCTTTGAGGATGACAGGAATTCGGCTAGGTGTCAGCGGTCAGCTTTCATTAAATGTTCTTGTCACCTTACTCTGATGGCGTGATTTGGTGAAGATCTCTCTCTCTCTCTCTCTCTCTCTCTCTCTCTCTAAGACCGATCAAGGGGCCAAGGCCCTCCGAGGGTGAGGTCCTTTGACGAACCCTCAACTCTATCCTTCAATCCACTTGTCTCCTGATGGTTCTGCACAAGAGTGACTCCATAAAGATCCCTAGGTCTTGCTCCCAACCTAAGTTATGGAGATATACTTGTGTGGAGAATCATGGCTAAGTGTGGAGAAATGACTCAAAGGAGAGGGTTCTCAGCGAAGAGGTTCTATAGCCATGCCCGGAGGTGCCGAGCACGAGATTATTGGTGAGATGCCCTCGGGCATAGACTCGCTCGATTCCGACAAGGGAAGTGCCTTGAGCTCAAGCATGAAGAGGTTGCCCAAAGGAGAAGGCGCTCGGCGGAGAGGTTTTGTGGCCATGCCAGGCGGTGCCAAGGGCGAGAGGCTCTTTTAGTGCCCTAACTTGGAGAAGGCGCTCTTCGCACTATCCTTGATGGGCGAGGTTACCTTAGTCTATGCATCGCCTCGGCAGGCTACCACTTGGGACCAAGTGTATGGAGAGGGGGGGGGGGGGTGGTGGGGGGGGTTTAGGCGCCTAAGTGTCTTACTCTGTATGAAAGTTGGACACATATACCTACAACTACCATAAGCATCTTTAGGCTACATAACCCAAGTCGGTGAGAAAATATCTCCAGGGTATCAGTCAATAACAAACAGAATAGCATAGTACATTAATTAAAACATTCCAAATAGTAAAACTTGCACCTCAAACTTGGGTATGTTTCTCCTTGTTCCTCCTTCAAATGCAAGTACAGGAAGAAATGCCAATGCAGGCCCTTTTATGTCCACAAGAAAATTCTGAAATGAATAGAACAAAGAATTATATTAACATATCACAGGAGTATGTAAAGATTCTAAACATACGTACTGAACAGAAAAATAAATCGGATACCAGTGATAAAAATATAAAAACACAATAAGTGAAAAATTCTGCATCATTAAATATACCACTTCAACAAGCCACATATAACCCAACACGGACAAATATAGTTACAAACATAATCCAAAAACAATCATACATAAACTCAGTAAGAGCAATAAGAACATCAAAAATCAAAAAATTGGTGCAAGACACGTGGTGTGTATGCTCTACCCTGTTTTGCAGGACACTAAGATGCATGGCTCTGACCCAAATACGGGATGTCTAACAACAATTGCCATCAGAACATTATCCAAAACAAGTTAAAAAAGAAATCAAGTTTTACATTTTTCTTTTTTCAACTAAATAATAAAACAAAAAACTGCTGCCTAAAGTTAATTTCTACACAAAAAAGAAAATAAACAAATAAAAGAAGTTTGCAACAGCAAGCATCAAGGCTTACTAGTACTCAGGTAAAACCCTGGTCCCCGGATTATACAGTGAGTTAAGCTATACATGAGAACACATGTAACTTAGATTTGACAAAGAAATCCCCAGCTAGCCATATATGTTCAGTTTACTATACGAGAGATAATCCCCAATTACTACTCCATTAGACTCAACATTTCAGCATTTTTAAAACTAAGCCACCCCTCTTATCTATCTGACATCAAGATGCATTTGACTTGTACTTTATATTCCAGTTCAATCAATTGTTAGAACTTGGATTATACAATATGAAGAATGGGAATGATCACAAATGTGCTGTACTATACTTGTCCATAATTTAATCTAATAAAGTATGACGAGTAGACTTATTAGACCACTCAATCTTATGTCATAGGCAACACCAATTTGTGATAAAATAGATGAACAAACCACAAAAACTGCATCTTTGATAGGACGAGTTTCAAGATTATCTTACTATAAAAATGGGTTCAGTGGAACTGAACTGGTTAAGGAACTGTAAGGACACGAGTCTTCAAAGCAATAACCAAAGGTAATGTGAAGTGGAGTAAAAAAAAAACAAAGAAAGAAATATACAGTACAGCTACCTGGACTCTCAGTTTTATCAGTTTCAAGTCAAAATCTTTGATGCTTTCTTTTAACATTAACAACAAAACAAAGGAGTATAGAAACAAGAAGAAATTTTCTGGATCATTAGCAAGTACTGGATTAAAAAGCATTGCACTTGGATTGTGATTCAAGTCACAACTAGATAAACTTTGAGTTTGTGATCTATATATCTCCTTTGGGTCACTCCCCAAAATTCCAATAGTACTTCACGAACATTTGGCGTGTCCGCAAAGATCCTCGACAAATTAGAGCTGTTTAAACGATCTTCAGTGATTTCTTGTCGTTTCTTTCTCTCTTAAAACAAAACAAACAAAATAATCTTTGAAAGGTTTGCAGGATAAGCCCCTTTACACTTCCATGGCTGCAGAGGTAGAAAGAGCCAATGAACAATAGGGCTATTTGGTCATCTGATTAACTGAGGAGAACCCCTTTAGAAGCTCAAGCCTTTCTCTAATTTCATAAGCAACTAATCAGAAAGAAGGTTTAACTATTACTGAAAGTAATAAACCAATAACATCGAATTAGGTACATGATTAGAGTACTTACATCTGCTTTAGCGTCTACCACAATTCCAAGAACATTATCCCCCACACAAGGTACATACTGCAGAGAAGAACATTCAAACACTAATTAGAATATTATATGCCAAAAAATGAGACACAGAAAATATTAGAATTATTAAATGCAAGAAATGAACTAAAAATTATAAGTGTAAAATAATGGAAAATCACTCAAATTGCAATGTAGACCAGAAGTGCACATTAATGGTCCTCATATGTAACATCGAAAGGATAAAAATTTAAAAAGAGGAGGACCTTTAGCTATTAAGACAACATAAATGTAAGTACTTTTTTATAAAACAAAGTAAAAGTACTGTCAACACTAAAAATGTAAAACAATAACATAAATGTAAACATTTAATAAATAAAGTATTATGACACTATGACAACATAAAATGTAAAGTAGCCACAACAACCATTTGTTTTAAATTTAAAGTTGGGTGCATCTTAATACGGTACAAAATTGAAGGTCACGTTCCTCTCCACAAGTTAGGATTATAGCACCCTAACATCATAGGCCATTAATCTTCGCCAACTCCATGGTCTACTTGTCAAAAAACAATCTTGGCCAACTCCATGGTATTATGGCATCATTATATCTTTGAAAGCTTATTTGATACCACAGGAAGATGTATGGCAGCAGACATGTATTATAGTCCAATTAGGAGTCTTCTTACCTTGTAATCTCCACGTTATTCTTACAATCGAGAGGCTTGGAAGTCATTTGCTCCTTGCCTCCTGTTTTCTTATCTCTGTTTTCCTCGCCATTCTTCTTCTCATGAATAAGATGTTCAAAAGATGCATTACATGTACACTATCATATGTCCTATCTCTTTCTTCTCTTTCTTTCTCATCTTTATCCTCTATTTCTTTCTCTTTGTATGTCTAGAAGAAATATCTGCATGCTTTATTTGTCTAACTCATATTTGAAAAAATTCTTGTGATGGGTAGGTTACAAATTACAACAACAAACTTCAAGCAGTCCTTTCACA
The DNA here is from genome assembly GCA_033060915.1 of Euryodendron excelsum. Taxonomy (NCBI): domain Eukaryota; kingdom Viridiplantae; phylum Streptophyta; class Magnoliopsida; order Ericales; family Pentaphylacaceae; genus Euryodendron; species Euryodendron excelsum. Next base: position 28,196,468 of record CM065394.1, on the reverse strand, counting down.
ACCATTTTGAAATTCCATCATAAATAATTTTAACATATGTAGAAGAATGCACTATAAGGAAAGGTGCACAAACACTATAGCTCATGATTAATCGAGGTTAAATATTTGGCAACAGAAGGAAAAAAAAAAAAACTAAAATGTATACATGGAATGAGGCAGATAAAATTTACGGACTTCTTTTCTTTATATTTTTATGGATAGGGCTAAAACATACAGGTTGAATAGCTATTACAGCATCACAGGAAAATAAATAAAATGCACCTTATTCACATTTTATCATTGGACATACAATTTAACGCCATACTCACCCTTTTCTGGGATCTCTCAACCCAATATTTGTTTGGCTTCAGAAATCTCAGCTTCCCAGCCTTCATGACAGAAATAGCATCACAATCCTGAAAATTTTGGGCTCACATGAAGAATGTCAATATGCAAATAAAATGAAAAATGTTGATGATCAAAATATTTGAGTCTTACATAGAGGAATGAAATTGAAGTTGGGGAAGAAAGAGTGTGTGTATCAGTGTGTGTGACTCCACCACTTCCGCATTGGAAAACAGAATTTCAAATAGCTATGAGCATAAACAACTACCCAGAGCAAAAATTGAGTGATTGAAAGCAATAAACTAAAAACCGAATGAATTGCCGATCAATTTAGGAGTTATCTGTTTGTGAAGACCAAATAAACCTAAGCACAACCTTCGTAACACTTCTGTATTTCTTGCCTAACTCATTTTTTTCTCGGAACAAAACACGAGGCAATTCGCAGCGAATCAGAAGATACGATGGTCAATAAAATAAGCTCAATAGCAAGAAAAGAAACAAACAACACACAATACAAGGAAGAAGTGGTATAAGTAAAACCCTAGTACAGACCTGACGGACACCGCCTCCGAGCTTGATGGTTTGATTAGCCATACTTGAGAGGTCCAGAACCACATCCCCTGGAACCTAAACACAAAAAGGCCACACATTTATATGTACGTATAGTTTTTTATGTATATTTACGTGTACACATATAAAGTGTATACAAAACAGAGCAAGTGTTGATTTTACTACTCACTACAGATTGATCGACGAAACTCGACGGCTTAGCTTCCATCTTTTTCACTTCGAAAGAGAACGAACACTCGAATAGAACTTATGGGTTTCTTATGGTCTCTGCAAGGACCGATACACAGGGAGCAGAGGAAGAGGAAGAGGCAGAGCCGCAGAGGCAGAGGACAACCCAGCAGATTGCAGCGACGAGGGCAATTTGGAAATTTTACCCTGTTTGGTTCCGATTTCGACTTTCGTTTTTTCGTGTTCTCGAAAATAAACAAATTAACAACTCGTTTTTCTTTTTTTTTTTGGTTATTGAAAACAAAAAAAATTGAGACTAGTGAAGAGGCATCGTTTTTATTGGTTTCAAAAACCTAAAAAATATATTTTTAGTGATTCTTAAAATTAGAAAGTTTTTTAAAAAAAATTTGAAATTAAGTTTTGGAGTAAGTTTACCAAGTGTGATTTAGATGAAAAGTTTCTATAACTAATTTGTTAAATGTGATTTCGTTGAATTTTAAAAAATAAAAACAAAAAACTGTAAAAATAATGTTGATGTTTTCTTCTTAAGACAGTTTCTAAAAAATCGGATTTGTCTTTCATTCTAGTTGAAAATCATTTTCTCAAGTTTTGGGAGTACAAAATCATACTGTCCAACCTTTTTTCAGAACTTTAATTCCTAGATTTTATTTTCAAGATAATTTTTTAAATCATTTCAAAAAAGAAAATTCTTGGTTTAGAAATATTGTCTTTAAAGCCATTTTGAATGTAAAAACTGATTTTAAAAACTTTAAATCGGCATTATAATATTTTCAACTCATCTTCAGCGTCAAAAATAATCTGCAAAACTTCATTAGGTCAAAATATTATTTTTACAAAATTTTAAATCAAAATCAAATTTTCAAATTCTTTGATTGGAGAATAATATTTTTTAAAAAATAAAATCTTTTTCTAAAGCTTCTGACTGCTAAATGGTGATTCTTAAATTTAAATTTCATCAAAATTGGACCAGAAGGTGAGTGGTTAGGTCTCCAGTTAATATGAGATTTATAGCCACCAATGCATCAGCCTGGATGATAATTCGGGTGGAGTGTTGAGCCCTAGCCATTTTCAAGCCACACCATTTGTAGAAAGATCAATAAACCAGTCCCAACTTTAGAGGGAAAAAAACCCATTGCCAGACAATTGTCTCCGTTTGAATAAGGTTTTGGTTTCTGTTTTTATTTTTGTTTTTTAAAATTCGACAAAAGTGTGCTTAGCAAATTAGTTTTGAAAATTGTTTCTCTTTCGACTGTGTTTGGTAAGTCAGTTCTGAAACTTATTTTTAAAAAAAATTTCAAAAAACACTTTAGTTTTAGAAACCATTAAAAAGGTATTTTTTGAGTTTTTAAAACCATTTTTATTCGAAAAGAAAAATGATGTGAAAATGATGGTATTTTTTATGGCCTTACTTTTTTTATTTTCAAGAATATAAAAAAAGAGATATTCTCAAACTTTTTATTTTTGAAAACACACAAAACGAAACCAAAACCGTACATCATCATCTAGACTATATTCTCATACAAACTTGCATTTTTATACCAATTTACACGCTTATAAACTGGAAGTGAAGGACACTTGACCTAGGAGGATAGCACATATAGGAGATTATATACCAATTTTTTGACGATGTAGGGTACCTAACACATTCCCTGCTCTAATCAAACCTCCGAAACCAATCTTGGTCCGTGTTGACGAAAAATGGAGTGTCACCAATAAAATGGGCCATCTTCTTAAAAATCAACTCATATTTTTCCAAAAATAATAAAAATTATGTTCATGTAAAAAGTCAGCTTTTTAAGTGAGTTAGCACATCTTAAGCACATCTATTTTCAAAGAAATGAAACCAATTTTTGTCATATTTTAGGATAGGATTACATTCACAAGTTGAATTTTATTTTACTTTTTTTTTTTTTTTTGGTCTCTTTTTAGTAGAAACGTTGTTTGCAACCTAATTAGTAAATACTCATACTATTTACGTATAATATCCGTACGTATGTATAAATAAATAAAAATTTTATTTTCTGTCCATATCGAAAACCTAGTGAAAAATATTCATTTTTTTCAGTTAGACCATATAATACACGTATTAGACGTTTTACGTATCATACTTTTAGAAAAACTTGATTGAAAATTAGATATAATTTAATATAATTTTAGCATATTATTAATTCTATACTTAATATATAATTATTATAGTACAACTATTGACTATTAAAATTATTTGACTTTATCAATTATAAAAAAAAGATTGTATAACCCATGATTTCTGTATCTTTATTAGTATCATGTCATATATATTTTTGATATTTTTCTAATATATACTTAAATTATTAAACATACTATTCTCTAACTTCTTATTAATACTTAAAATATTAAATCAAAAATTAAAATTGATAAATTAACACATTCTTATATCAAATATTAAAAAAATAATAAAATAATAAAATAAAATTTATTTTATTTGCCACTTTAATTTAGCTGTTTGCTAATAATGTGTTTTAAAAAAATTAATATATATGAGACAAAAATACTACTTATTAACAAATATATGAAGTAATTTCTTATTATCTTATCGTATTTTTTGCTCCGACTTTTTAACTAATATTCATATGATAATCAAATAATTATGCATTCGTATTTTTTATGTTCTCGTATTTTTATACTAAATTTTATTATTATATTTTTTAAAAAATTGTATTAAATCCTTACATATTATTAATTGTTCTTTTGTCTTCCCGTATGGTTTGTGTACATTCTAAATGGATATGGACAATAATCACAAGAATTCTATAATATATATGTGTGTGTGTGTGTGTGTGTATTTATCTGTCAATAGACTTGTTCTTTGATAAGAATGGTATTGCTTGAAAATTAGCTATGAACTCGGCACAGTTTCTATCAAGGAGCCAACCCCGTGAGATCGATTGAGAAATTATGGAGGGTCACCGTCATACCACCGCGTTATGATGACGTGGTGTGATATTTCATTATATGTATGAAATTATTTATATAATAAAAATTTTATTTAAAAATTTATCATAAAACTAGAATAATGTCTATAATTTTAAAAAAAAAATTCATCTATTTGTCTTTACAGATGACATTATATAAATAAATTGTCATATCACATAGGCATGATAATGTAATGTTACGACCATTATAAATAATTTCTCCATGAGATCATCACACTTGGCCTGCGAAATAAGAAAATGAGAGATAAGTAATACTGTCGGATTAGAAAAATAATGATAGATGATAAGTAATAGCATAATGTGATGCAGAATTACTAATACTATGTTTAGTTGAGGTAAGATAAAAAATAGTATAAGTAATTTTAATATAATAATTTATAACTACAAAATAAATATTAATATAATAGTTACATAACATTAATATAATATCATGTAGTATGTACGTAATAATATATAAAAATATAAGGAGTGGGCAAAATGGTCTTTTAGTGTCTTATATGGATATAACATCCCACCTCCTATCTGAGATGGCTTATCCTCCATCTTGAAGGATTATATCTCTCATGGACAACATCTTTACTTTTTTTCCCGAACATGGGAATAGGTGAGCCCCCATAAATAACATCTCCAATCCCCACCCCAAACAAACATGGCCTTAGAGAATTTCTTTAAGAGGTTGAGCATTGATTAAGACTATGAAAATGAGGTGTCTTATATGTTGCACTCAGCTGGGGATCTGCTATTTATAGAAAATATTCTTCTATTTTTTTTTTCCAATTTTTGGGGCTAACAAGAAGATTATTGGCAAGGTTATGCTCAAGAGAAGATTGAGCACATTTTTCTGAGTGGACTGACTTAAATTGGGAAGACTTGCTTATTGAGCTCTGATCTCCCAAACTTTCAATCAAAGTTTTACACTTGCTTCTTGGAATGCAGCCCTGAATTCATTAATTCTTCTGGGCAGAGCTCACCTACTAGGAGTAAACTGATGATATGGTAATGGAGGCCATAAAGGACCGAAAAAATGTTAGGAGTGTGTGATTATTTAGAGTAAGGTTATACAAACTTCTTGTTGTCATATCATTTTGGATGAGAGTTCTATATAAAGTTTAGTTTGATTATTTAAGGTGTGTGCTCATAGTTACCAAAATTAGGAAGTAGAAGCAGAAACGTTAGAAGAAACGGAAAAAGCACAGCCAATACATATAAGAGAAAAGAGACACGAAAGAACGATTAATAAACTATTAAAAAACTTGATAGGAATCTTAGTGAGAAGTTTTTGCAAAACTTAAACAAAATTTTGAAAAATTTAGCAAAAACCTTTACAAAATTTAATAGAAACCTATATGAATAATTCAATAGATACTTTGTTGAAACTTGAAAGAAAAAAAATAGAGATATCAACGTTTCAAGTTTACAAATAGATTTCACATAGTTTTTCACCAGTTTCTCCTTAATTTCTCAAGAGTTTCATTAGGTATTTCAAAAATATTCTATACTTTTTTCAAAGTATTTCCAGAATGTTTTTCAAAAATTTCAAAACGACTTTCGCATTCATATCGCTAACAAATGAGTTTCCTATGTGTGCGCCTAGTTGAAACACAAAATAATCATAACATGTGTGCCCATATGCATTAACAATTGTAGACTTTAAGGGAAATCAAACTCCTTATTAGTGCAAAGTACCAGCAAGATAGAATTTCAAAAGGTTGAAAGATGTCCAGTTACCTTGAGGAGGAGTGACCCACTGCCTTTTTTAAAGTGAAAGACAAGCATTGGGGACCATATTCAGATCTGGGGATGGAATTGGACAAGCACATTTCAGCTGGAGTTGAGTTGGACTCGTTAACTTTTTTAACTTTTTGTTCTTCCAAAATCCCTTTCCTGGCTCAAACCCCACCCCTTCCAGAGTAAATAGATTTCTAGCCAAACTACTGAAATTCCAATAGGTTCTTAGCCAAGAAAGGAAAAAATGAAACATCTCATACTGCAACAGTCAAAACCGTATTCAGCACTTGTGGGCTCTTAGCTCCCAAGGGTTTTAGGTGGGAAAAATAAACCATTACTTTGAGAAATCAATCCTTTATCCATGTATCTACCAAACCCACAAAAAGGGAAAGGAAATAGCATCAATAGTAAAAAAATTTCTGCAAACAATTGAAAATACCAAAAGAAAAATAGAAAAAGAAATACAGTGAACAATCCTCTACCTCCACCAACCATCTCGATGATCATTGAATGATTGGCAAATAACACGTACCGACCAACCTATAATAGTCATGATTTTATCTCATCCTCCGACAAAGTATCGAAACAAATGGTCCCAATCTATGGACCCATGAAGGATATTAAGATTGATTTTCTAGCAAAAATCAAAGTACCATGTGAAAATGATATGGCAACTTAAATCCGCTCCTCAACCAAAACTCTGCGCGCAAGAAGCATTCAAAAGCAGAGGTACTCTACAATTTCAAGAAACTCCAGCCAGTAAATAGCAGCAATCGATATAATATGAACATCACTAAAACTCTTAACAGTGTTGCAATACCATTTAGTGTAGAAAAAATCATCAAACACTGAACATAAATATATAAATACTTATCATTTAAACAATTTAATGCAAGATAGAATCACTTTCGGCAAATATATATAATATGACAAATCAACATTACAAGCAGTAATTTCATTTGATCCCCAGGACAAGAATCCAATCAGCACACCAGCCATCTATACTTTCTTCTTTTTCTTTTTTTTTTTCTTTTTCCCTTCTTTGCTTATAAATATCAACTATATTACATCATTCTCACTATAAAATAACCATCCTTATACCTTAATGCCATCCGGGCTTATAGAATGATGGCTGGCATCGAGGAGTTTCTCTAATGATCTGGCCTTTCTACTAGGCACCCTTCCTGCTTCTTGTAATAACTCAGCCAACCTCTTCTTTTCATCATCCACATCAGGATTTGCGGTCCCAAGCTTTTCCTCTCTCATTCCCACTACAAATTCTAATATTTTAATTGCATCATCCAACCTATATAAGAATCCAAAAGAAACAACTGCATTATATAAAATAAATAAAAGAACAGTACAAACTTGCCAACTAGAAATAAAAATGTGAACTAAGCTTTGCATAGCCTAATCATGATAGTAGAGAAAGTACCTGCCAACTGCGTCATATGTGCCAGCAAGGTTGCTATATACCCCAAGCGTGTCGGGATGATAGGGTCCATACTCCTGTTCCAAAATACTCCTCGCCTCTACAAACAACTCTGCAGCCTCATTTATAGAACAAAGCTGCACACAAGCAAGCCCCATCTGGTTTAGAGCAATCCCGAAGAAGGCAGATTTCTTCTCCCCACTTGCACGGAGCTTTGAAATGGCGTTTTTAAAGGAGGTATAAGATTTGGAGTAGTTTCCCAACATATAGTGCATGACTCCCATCTGGGCTTCAATCCCAGCAATTGTGCTTTGCTGACCAGGGGCATTGTTATACATGTTTAGTGCCTTCTGTAACAACTTGAGTGCCTGCTCAAGTTCATTCATTGATTCATAAATAGAAGAAACATCAGTTAGACCACTGGCAATCTCTTCAGGAGGAATCCCAGGAACCTGAGTTCCATAAATACGAAGGGCATTTTCACAGTACGATTTTGATTCCTTCAGTTTTCCGGTCTTATTGTACAAGTCGGCCAAACGGACAAAAACTAAAGCGACTGCAGGATGATTTTCTCCTTTGGAGGACTTGAAAACTGTAAGTGCCTTCTGATACGCTAAAACTGCTTCATCATATCGAGCCAATGACAAGTATGCGTCTCCGATGCTGCAATCCACAGATGCCACCTCCATTTCCTGGCCATTTGCCACCATGGCCATGCTAGCCAAAACAAGATGCTCAAGAGCAGCCTCATGATCCCCTTTTGTTTCACATATGAGACCCATGAGCCTCCTATCTGCTGCCTCTTCAAGGGATGCAGGTGAACTATTCTCTTTGTGGATGTTAAGAGCCATTTGACAAAACTTCTCTGCCTCATCAAATTGCAATGCTTGAACATGAGCTTCAGCCAAATACCTGCAAGTCTCACCAACTCTTGAATCTGTATCTCCCAAAACTTTTTTCTGCACTTCCAAACCAGCCGTGTAACACATTATAGAGTTCTCTAGCTGGCCCAACATCACGTATGTATCACCCAACTGCATATGACCAGCAAATTTAGCAAGGGCATGATCTTGGCTTTCTTCAATTGCTGAAATCTCAATTGAACGCTCGAGAACTGGAATTGCCTTGCTATACTGGCTTAAGTTACAGTATAATGCTGCAGTGACATGTAGGCACATGACCACATCTAAACTGGGCTTTCCATCTGCACATTTCTCAAATGATTTTGCTGCTCGAAGAGCTAACTCGAGAGCTTTTTGGGGATTATCCCCAGAAGAAATTAAATCCCTTGCTTGCTTAAGCAGAAACGGCCCAAGATCCGGATTATCTAACCCCGATTCAGACGAGTCCTCAGTCCCATTCTGCAGTTTCATCTTTCCTAAGGGCACATTCCGCCGTTTTTTAGTGGAGATGCCTCTTGCATTTGGTTTTCTTGAATTCTTATCATTCCGCTTATCCAAAGGAAGCTTCTCTTGAGGACTTTTGCTCTTGGGGTTTGATTCCGATGATGCTTCTGACCCCAACTTCAAGTGAGAAGCTTTCTTTGATTGTCCCGGGGACGGAGACTTTATACAAGCTGATTGGGTGTCATCCATTTTCCCAGACTTCTTCCCTGTGGATGAGCTTTCCTTCTTAGAACCAGAATCACTATGACAGTCATCTCCCAGCTTTTCGACTTCTTCTTCTTTTTCTTCCATTATCTCCACTTCCCTCCTCTCTCCACCAACAAGATGGCCCAATTCTGAATCAATCCTCGACTCTTCGCCAGCGGATCCAAAGCTAGCCCTTGAGGGTGACTGATCAGAACTCTGCATCTCACACACATTGTCATAAAGCTGCTCAATTGAGTTGTCCACCACTCCATTGAAAGGGACTTCGATAGCAGCATTTTGGGGACTCTGCGGGCTCAGAGTACTTTTAGGGGACTTATTCTGAACTGAATTCTCCTTCAGAGGAGTAGAATTTCCATTTCCATTCACTAACCCATCTTCATGAATTCCCTCCATAACAACTCCAGGCATTTTACGAAACCCGAATCAAAAAATAACTTAAAAATTCAAATAAATTATCTGCAAGAGATATTTCAATAATAAAAAAGCAGATTTCCATATCACATACAAGTTCAACATAAATAAATATATCCAATCCATAGATTCCCACTTCAGAATTCAGATCCAAACACGAAAACTATTATCCATAGATTTTTTATGTTTTTAGATTTTAAGTCGAACACTATTAAAAGCTTCTAAGTTTTTGTCTGTATATACACATCATGTATTAATACAACTCATTGTTTCCTATAAACAGATCTTTACAAATCAAAACATATGCACTCAGACATACTAAATACGAATTCTACAAAACAAACCAATAACACAAGCCCTATTACAAACGGAGACGTAAATCACGAAAAGAAAAGTCTAGTTGATTAAAACACTAAAATGGGTACAAAAGAAAATGGATTCAACTGACTGGAAAACAGAACCAGAAATGCGAAGAATACATACCTCAGAGACAACCCATGAAAGAGGAAACCGAAGTCTGGTGCTTTGTGTTTCTTTGGGTGTAATATATAGAGAGCGAGAAGGAAAAAAGATCCACCTATGGGGCAGAAAAAGACAGGGTCGGGGGATATTACCAGAAGGGTAAGGGCAAAATGGGGATTTAGAATGACATATATATCTACACGCAGATATTTATATATTTGCAGAGGTGGAATGTCAGAGGAAAGTAGAAGGCGACTTCTGGCCGAACCCACCGCCTGCAACGGCCGATTTGTTTTCTGTATTTTGTGCACCCCTGGAACTTGCCACGTGGCTGTGATCATAAGTTTATATTTTTAATGACGGATTTGACCTTAAGTATTATACCATTCACTGATGAGTCCCCTCTAATTTATCTCTGAGCTAAAAGACAACTAGTTATTTACTTCTTTCAGCTAAATTAAGAAGTTTTTTTTCAATTATTTTGGGTCCGCTCACTTTGTTTTATTTCACTCTCACAAGATGTCTTGCAATTATAAAATTATTATTATCACATTATTTTAGTATAAAACTTTTTATTAAATTTTAAAAAGAATAATATTTTTTTAAAAAAATTATGAGCCAAAATAATGGGTGATTTACCTTAAAATAAAAAGGCTATAACCTAGATACACAATTTTGTACACGTTTTATAATATGTATAGTATTTTTTTTCACAAATATCATTATCATGATACTCTATGCAAAAATTATGACTCATAATTTAAAAAATGCTGCTACAACATTATTGGGATGGAGTTTTCTACAAAATAAATGTAAGAACAGAATATTCCAAAAAACACATTACAGTTTTCTTCTGGATACAAACGGCAGTGGACTAACTAATAATATTACTTTTTTCCCCTTTACATTATAAAAAAGAAAAAAAGAAAAAAGAACTTGCTAGAATATATCAAATACAGACCCAATGTTGCAGTCATGCATGAAAGGTTTAATTGCTTCCTAGACTGGTGTACAAGGATAAGGTGAATGCAGAAATGAACATATATATATATATATATATACATATATAGGAACTTTCATGATGTAGTACCTGTTTAGCATTTTAGGTGGTTTCACCAAACAACACTTAAAACTGAGTTATAAATTCTCACAATGCTTGATGTGAATGAAATTCAGTCTCTTTATGGCAAGCACCTTCCAAAATTTACTAGGACTTTTTTCTTATTTTATCAATATTGGTCTATCTTACACCATGATGAGAACCAGAAAGTGGAATACCCATGAAGAAACACCATTTTCATAAGTGCAACACACACACACACACACCACACTCTCTCTCTCCTTCTCTCTCATCAGCGTCGCTCATGCAATAGCTCTGCTTTCTTTTAAGGCATCTTCTGAATCTTCAATAGCTACATGCCATTTGGGTGGTCTGTTTACTGTTGTTTTATGCTTCTAATATATGAACAGTGCATTTACTGAATCATCATTGGCAGATGAGTCAATTACTCTGTCTTTCCATTGCCTTACCCATACATAGTTCCATCGATTTTTTTTTTATTTTTGATATTATGGTCAAGAGTGTGGAGACCGGTTTACACGTATATACCTTGACTAATTCATTTTTTAGTTCAGTTAAAGGCAGATTATTTTTGTTAAGATTCAAATATTTACAAGGAATAAACCTCTCACAACGTGACTCTAAAAATTAAACTTAAATTAACAACAATCAGAAGTACACACACTTAATCAACTACGACAACCCCTCCGGTTTGTTCCATGGATCTTTTGGGTTGACAAAGACAAGACTCGGCAAAACTCATAAATGTGAGGGACTTTTGTAACAGTTTTTCTTAAATTAAAAAATAAAAAATAAAAGAGTTCGTCATATATAAGAATGGTATAAAACAATACTTGTGTTAATAATTAGTGTAAGCAAATCATTGTTTGTCTAAAGGATTACTTATGTTTTTAATAACCCTCCAACTTATTTATTATACACTGATTTGTGATGCAGCGGGATTGCAAGAACAAGGTAATCAACCTTAATTCATTGATTCACCACGAATACCGAATTAAGAGTCGTCCTGCAACTTGTTGATTCACCACGAGTGTCAGGTTTTAAGGCATCAAACACTCATTGATTTTCGTAGAAAATACCGAATAATTGAAAAAGTACAAAATCGCATACAAATTTTATTAATCTTCAAAAGTTGCTGAAAAATATCTTAACATGAATATAAATACGCGGCACAAAATTCTAGGGTCCGGGACAAACTGAGTTAATTAAAAAAATGACGAAAACCCAAAAAACATAAGCCCAAAATACAAAACGGGCCAAAAAACATACTTAGAGATGTTTTTTTTATGCTTTCCTAGGCCACAAAATTATTTTATAATTTTTTCTTTTCTCCAGCTCGTCGCTAGCTCCTCAAAAACATATTATAATAAGAAAACAGAGTTATGGAGCAAAAGTTATGACCGATTAATGTTTAGTTTTATATAAGCGGATACCAAACTGCGACATGTGTCTTTAGAGTATACATACAATATAAAAAAGTAAGATTAATAGACACTCATCACATTTTAATATCTGTTTGTATAGAAAAAATTATACATTAACAGTGTATCAAAATTAGACTTTTTATTGTAATTAGAGTAAAAGCTAAGTACACACATGCCACTAACGATAATTATTACGAGAAAAGCACGATGAGGAATTGGGTACTTGATAAGTGCCAAAATATGTATAAATTAGGCCCTCTAAATTACACTTGTTAGGTTTTATCATTAGTTCTTTGTTACTTGTTTTGCTCTTTTTGGTGTTTGTAGGTTGTGCGAGTTCGATGTGCGGAATTTTGGACAACACGATGATTTAAGTCCATGTTAGGGATAAAGACAAAAAGCCCGGGATTTGAAGGAGTTGATTTGCAAGAGCATTTGAAGTTGAAGGGCCAAGAGTGCAATTAGGGAAGTCCAATTCACTTTGGACTGAACTTTACCAAATCTTATTTTCAACTACATGGCTGGAACCAAGGGGGAAAACAGAAAAAAAAAAAAAAAAAGGAATTAAATAAGAAAGAAAAGGAAATATAAAAGAGGGGGAGATTCCTTTTGGAAGGGGGGCTTAAATCTGCAGCGGTGAAAGGCAACAAGGGGGGAACAACAGGCAAGAGAAAAGAGGGCAATCTTCATGGTTTCTTCATCAAAGACTATGGATTCTCCTAAAGTCATGAGCGGCTAAACCTCCTTTCTAGGGTGTAAACGAAACCGAATCCAAGTAACTTTTATTATATTTTGAGTCAAGGGTTAAATATTTAGATTACATCGTATAACTCTTTTCCATAATTTTGACATTGATTGATTCATATTTTCATTTTAAAGCCAAATACGCTTTTTGTGATTGTGGCTGCACGGTTATGCAATTTATTTTCACTGTTTTGCAATCATTAATTGAGATGGATTATGCCCAAGGTAGACGGATTGTGCTCATTCATTGAAGACAATTCGTGCTCGCCAAAGATATTCCATGCCCTTTTGTGATTGTGAATTTATTCTCTAGACAAATCAATTAAGGCTTATAGTTTTGGCGATTCCCAAGTAATCTGAATAATTAAACCTAGGTCATTTACATTATAGGATTGTAAGGAGGAAGTGGAGTTGAACCCTAGACATTTTCTCTCATTGTTTCAAAATCTTATTTTCAATCGGTTGTTATTTATTTATTTAGAATTACATTACAAAATTCAAAACCTCCTCCTATTTGAGTTAATTTAGGAATTGATTACAAGCAAACGTAACTCAGCCTTTCAGTCCCTGAGAACGATATTCGGCTTGCTACTATTTTCATGAGTGGTAATAAGTTTGATTTTTAAATTACTTTTTCAATCCTCTTTCGAAAGCGATCAGTACTCAACTAAACTCAATAAGCTTTTGTTCATTTACGCCAATTACTTTAGCTTTCCTCTATTCTTTTACAAACTTTCATGTGAATTAAAGGACTCCTCCTTAACATTAATTGGTTCACAAGAACATATAATCTCAAATGATTTTCCCTCATTTACTCCAATTTCCTCTTCTTCTTTTTTTTTTTACCAACTTTCATGTGAATTAAATGACTCCTCCTTAACATTAATTGGTTTACAAGAACATATTATCTCAAATGATTTTCCCTCAATTTATTTTTAATTGGTGCCACTTCTTCAATCCTAGCCAAATGTATCCCTAGTAGATAGCTAGTGACAATTTTAAGATGCATTAAATCTTGAGACAATTTAGAGATGAAATCTCATGTGAGACCCATAAGTGAACTCCCACAAGTCAATAATATGTGGATTTTGTGCCATTGATGCCACAATAAATAAATAAATAAGCAAATATTTTAGTGACAAAGGATGGATGAGAACTCTTGCTAGTCTTACTATCCAGGCTTATACTTGCTTCAAGTTTTTTTTGGCATCTTCTATTTCCTCTAAGCAGCTGTCCATTGTATCATCCTATTGAGATCCAATGAGTTGACTCTTGAGTTTCTAAATGATTAGTGTTGCACAATAAGCTTAATTATAGATCACAAATAGATGACCAGACAAGAACCTTATGTCATGATAATTAAGTATAAAGAGCTAAACAGAAGATTACAAAGTGATCATATTATATTTTTTAAAATTTGAAGGGAGCTAGAATTATATAGGTCATTGGGAGCATCTGAATGTGATATTAAGGAATGATGTTTTCTGAAATTGATATTCTGTCATTGAAAGTTTAAGGGAAACTAAGGTTTAGTCACGAAAAGTTACCAAAAAATTGAGATTTAATTTGGTCACATGTACCATTCGTGCTCTCAAATGTACCAATCAAATATTGAGAATATATTACTAGTTTCTATCAAATGTACCACCTTTTAGTACTTAATAGTTTAAAGACTTAAATATTACATAATACATGCATGAAATAATAGAATTTTAGACTTTGCTAGAACATTTGCAATTTTGGTCCCGTTTGATGACACTGTCAGTTTTTATTTTTTTATGTTTGTTTTTTATTTTTTTGTAATATGGTGATGGGCATTTGTAGGTTAATGTTATACCCATTTTGGTGTTTTTTGTTTTCTTTTTTAAAATTTTGTAAACAATTAAAATAAAAAAAATTAAATAATCATTGTTTTTTTAAAATTTTGAAAACAAAAACAAAAAACATTACCAAACAAGGCTGACTTATACATTTTTAGGAGCATGACCAAAATCTCAATTTTTGGATAACCATTCGTTATTGAACCCCATGTTTAGCAAAATAAGGGTTGAATCCCATTTTCAAGTCTTTTTGATGTCCGAACTTAATTCAAAAGTAATTTTTAATGTTATACTGATTTGTTTTAAAGACTTTGTAAGTTTACATTTGTCAATTTCTTCATTTTTTAAATTCTCTAACATATCTAATTGCTATCTGGCACTGACAATTCTTTTAATTTGCAGAAATAAAATATGAAGTGACATGTATGAGCCTATTTTCTAGTCTAGCCAAAGAGAACAAAGAAACTGAAAAAATAAAAACTTTACACCTCTTGAATCTTGATCACAGAGTTAAGGGGCAGCCTATCCATTGGCATTTTCTAGGGTAGGGATTAGGTAATGTCTCAATTCTTTATTTATTAGTTATTACTTAGGGAGTGTGAGTAGTATTGTGTGTGGGGTGAATGGTCAAATCTGGTAGAGAGTGACCCTTTGAAAAGTTACGATAAGCGTTGTTAGGTGAAGGACCACGAGAGATGAACGAGAGAGAGCTGAGGCAATCCTAGAAAGAGAGAAAGTGATAGTGTCTCAAAGGAGTTAGAGAGATCTTAGAGTATTCTCTTGTTGTTGTTCAAGTGTTGGAGAGATGTGTGTTGTCATTGTTGAAGGGAGGAGTCTCTTTATATAAGCGAGGGAGGCTCTCGGTAATTGGCTCTTGACCTGCAACCTGCAAGTATTCAGGTCTGAGATTCGGTTCCTTGAGGGCCAATATTCTAAATGTCAACTTTATGCCCGAATCCTTTACAAATGGCAAGGATTCAGCCAGGTGTAAGAGTTCAACTTTCATTAAATGCTTTTGGCGTTTTGTTTTGATGGCGTGATTTTAGTGAAAATCTCTTTCTCTCTAAGACCGGTCAAGGGACCGAGGTCCCTCGACGAGCCCTCAACTTTAGTCTCCAATTTACTTGTCTCCTGATGGTCTCGCACGAGGGTGACCCCGAGGGAGTCTCTAGGTCCTGCTCCTAACCTAGGTTATAAAAATACCTTGTAAAGAATTATGGCCAAGTATGGAGAAGTGGCCCAATGAAGAAGGTGCTCAGCGAAGAAGTTTCATGGTTGTGCCAAGAGGTGCTAAGCATGAAGTCATGAGCAGGGGCTATGGAAGAGGTGTCCCAAGGTCAACTTTAGGAGGTACCTCAAGGTCGCATGGGCAAGGGCCTTGGTGTCTTAACTCGGAGGAGGCGTTTTTTGCGCTATCCTCGGTAGACAATATTACTTTAGTCCATGTGTCGCTTTGGTGGGCTGTCACGTGAGACCAAGTATATAGAGAGGGACGCGACGAGACACCTAAGTATCCTGGTACATAGGAGAGCTAGACAATTGTATCTACATGGAGTATATAGTCTCTTTCCCCTTTTCATAACATCAAGGTAAGCATCCATCTCTCGATCTAGATCTACTGCATATTGAGCTCAAGAATTGAGGCTTATTCTTCCCCCAACTTGCAGGGCAATATTGTCATTCAAATTGAATCCACTAAGGAAAGATGGATGGTCTGCCGCGGCAATTAATCAAAGTGTGCGTAAACTCGTTTAGACACTGCTGACCACAATAACAAAAAAAATATATATATATATATATATATAAACTAGGACATTATATCAATTCTTGAGTTCATTACAAAAATCCATACATACATAGGCAAATGAAAGATATAAACCCTAATGCTTTTGAGTAGGTTTTAAGCATTGTCACCCACCTCTTTTCTTATAAAGACCACAAATGCCATTTTTTTTTCTCTTTTTACCTCAATTATTACTCTTTTCATTTGGCACTTTATTCATCATAGGCATCAACCCTTCTTCCTCTGTGGATTGTCTAAAGGCCACATATACTCATCCACCTAACAAAAATAGATTAATCAATCTATTTCATATAATCTTAAAACATATATAATTACAAAACCTACCCATCTCACCCTATTGAAGACAGATTTTAATATAAGTTAAAAGGCATAAAAGAAAATTATCCATCATCAACCTGTTTCATATAATCTTAAAACATATATAATTACAAAACATGTCTTTAAGGCATAAAGCATATATAATTACAAAATATAAAAGAAAATTATCCATCGTCAACCTATTTCATATAATCTTAAAACATCTATAATTACAAAACCTACCAATCTCACCCTATTAAAGACATTTTAATATAATTTAAAGGCAATAAAAGAAAATTACCAATACAAGTTTAAAATATAACAAAATAAAATGAAAAGAAAATCACTTGACAGCTGTGGGATTTGAACCCACGCCCTTTCGGACCAGAGCCTAAATCTGGCGCCTTAGACCACTCGGCCAAACTGTCACCCCCTTGCAGAGGAGGTATCATTTAATTAGATAATATAAATCATGATTACTGAAAGAGTCACCCATGCCATGTTTGGATTCAATCTTCGATTCATGAAAACGAAAATTAAAGAGAGAAAAAATTACAACCAAACAAAAACACGAATTTTTTTTAAACCTATTCATTTTCTTTCCATTTTTTCTAATGCAACCCATAAAAAAATAAATTTAGCTTTTTTTTTTCATCTTTTTTCTATTCGTCTACAAATCTAAACGTAGTGTTACAGATAACACCAAGAACCACGCCACAAGCCAAACTAACTCAGACAGAAGTTTGTCATCTCATTTTTGTTCTAAACACAAATTCCAAACCTTAAGGGTCCCATATAAATTTAGAGGATTCCAATCAAAGTACCTGTTTTTGTTCTTACATATTGCACCCAAAAAAAGAAAGAGAGGAGTACATGAAAAGGCTTATAATCATTACTGAACTGTAACACATAGGCAAGAAAAAGAGTAATATAATACAATTATCCTTACTAATAATTCCAGAAGAGTTGTTAAACTCCTAAAGAAGCTGATGTAGGAGCAGCAATACAATTCGGCAGGCATCGCAATAGAGTATGATCATCAGAAGGGTTGTAGGATGAAAAGAATTCTGGATCCTGCTCAAGGGAGGCCGCATACCTTTCGAGAATGTCAACTATCTCCTCGAAATGGGGACGCTTATAGGGATTACTTGACCAGCATCTGTTGATGAGACGCCTAAAAGCCACAGGGCATGTGGATGGCAATGGTGGTCTTGCATTCTGCACAAAATCCAAAATCATATAAGACATAAGAAATTAAAGCTCTCCAATACACTGACATCCCCATCAGAGTTGAATGCTTGAAGAGCTACTTGCCTCAAATTCAAGTGTTAAAATCTAACCACCCAAAAAAAAAAACCCACTGCATACCTATGTAGCAAATGCACAACAGTTCATGTCTGTGCACACGTGTTACCACAAAATCAACCTAGGCCCGAATTCATACATACCCCACTTGTCCGAAGTGCATCTAGTTCTAAAAAATTCAAAAACAATATGACATATTTGGACGTGTGTCCAACAAGCATTGGGGAGTGTCGGTGTTCGACTCATTTTCTACACTGACATAGCATCTTCCTAGAAATGTGCATGCTTCTTATGTCCCATCTAATATTATCATTATAATGGGGGTGAAAATAGCTCACAGGAATGAAACCTGTGGTCCCCTAGAGGACAAGATGGGCACATAAGATGGTATTCCATTGGGCACAGCAGATGTTGAATTTGGAGAGGTCTTTACGCGCGGGGGGGGGGGGGGGGGGGGGGGGGGGGGGGGGGGGGGGGGGGGGGGGGGGGGGGGGGGGGGGGGGGGGGGGGGGGGGGGGGGGGGGGGGGGGGGGGGGGGGGGATTTTTTTTTTCCTATGTGGATGTTAAGTTATACAAATAATGGTCAGCATATGGACAAATTAGAGATTAACACAAATTTCTACTATTGCCACACTGTTCATATTTCATACAGGGAAGCCAACATTGGAACTTTGGAAAATGGACGTGAATGCCCCTGTGAATCAGACCAATGATGGAGGTTGCTTCACATGACATATTATGCTGACAGGCAGTAGACTTTTCCATATTGACAATTTCCAAAGTTCTGCTTCTTCCCAGGGGGCATGTCTAAGAAAATAATCCAAGTACACCCAACAGCATGGAAATCAATGAGTTGCACATAAGAACAGGACAATGCTCAAACAACTCAACCCAACTCAACTTGACAAGAATAATTTCAGATGCTGTTGCTCAGCTCAACGCTCTGCATTATCTACAACAATATCTTATGATAAATCAGAGGCCACCATACGTTTCCCAATAGTGTCATCAAATGTTTCCAGCCCAACCTTTGTCCATGTAATGCTTTCAATATGAATCATACCAGTTCTCTTGCTTCTTGTGCAAGCATTTGTCTTCATTGCATGTGAACGTAACAGCATAGTTGACTCTCTTACCCTTTTCTGAATAGGTTCAGATCATACCTTCTCGATACTCCATTAATAGAATTTTGATTATTTTAATCCAAGGATTATGTAGGGGACTCATCAAAAAAAAAAAACAGTTACAGAGGGGAGTTTGTTATAAGCCTACATTCAAAGTTGATTCATTGACATTGGACAAAAATAAACTTATTTGGTTACTGAGACAGATACAAAAATAACAATAACAACTGTATAAGAAATTGATCTTCTAGCCAAAAAAGAGGGGAAACACTGCTTATCGAAATGCAAAAACGAAAACAAAAGAAAAAAGAATAGGAAAACTTGAAAACCTATAAATCATTCGCATAAATTGAAGAACTTGAATTCCCCAGCTAGAAACTCTAAAGATCTTTGCCACAAGATTTACAAAACTGGATTTCGGGTTGAAGAGAGGAGGAATTGAAGCAAAAGCAAAACTGACCTGGAACTGTATGAATAGAATCTATAGACAACATGTAACCAATATGAATCATTAGTGCAAGAACAAGCCCATTCGTTCAAGTATTATCTGATGGTACAACAATGCCTAACAATATCTTTGTATATGGGAAACATTTATAATTTGTCAGCAAGCCCACTGAGCTCTGAACGATATCATCTTCAGCCATCATATTAAGCGGCTCCATAAATTTTCTCAGAAGTTTCATAGTTTCTAAG
This sequence comes from Euryodendron excelsum, assembly GCA_033060915.1. Taxonomy (NCBI): domain Eukaryota; kingdom Viridiplantae; phylum Streptophyta; class Magnoliopsida; order Ericales; family Pentaphylacaceae; genus Euryodendron; species Euryodendron excelsum. The sequence goes on along the minus strand of CM065394.1, from coordinate 28,176,471 downwards.
AAAGAAGAAACTATTGCCCTTCCTATTCAATTCTTTTCTATTTCCTCTCAATCCTACTCCCTGATTATGTTAAAATAAGCCATTAAATGAAATATCCAATGCTTTTGTAGTTGATAGTTTAGTCTTTAACCTGTATGCATGTGTGAATGTTTTGGGAACGAGTACTTGAAACTTTCTCAACATGGGCCTCCAAAACAATGATATGCACCAGCACCATCTAATAGATCTCAACTTCAACCAACTTAATAAAGCCTGAATTCAATTTCTAGGTTAACCATATAGCTTCTGTTTGCTGTATCCCTGCACAATTCATCCCAACACGGTGATTATAAAGCAGTGCTTCCTAGTTAAAAGTTCTAACCTTGAAGCCTCCAAACTCTATCTTCACCTATAACTATATCACCAAGGAATAATAGAGCTAAGTTATCTATTCTTAAAGGTGCCTATTAGTCCATTCTCTATGTTTAAAATTAGGAAAAGCAACTGGTTGCCTAACCTAAGATGGTGGGAGAATTGATTTAGTACCACCAAAATTTCCTAACATCAAGTTCGCCAAACTCAACCAATCATCATGATTCCATGAACTGCCAATCTACTAAGGGCGCCCTTCTCTGCACCATGCTTTGAATTATGGTACTGAGAAGTACGCTTCAGGTTTGAAGTTTAGACACACAAGAGCCCCTTAAACATTGTCTATCCTTTCACACCTACGCAAGGCATTGAAGTTTCCTTTATAAGTGGCCAAAGGCTATGTTATCTGGACTCAGGTACAAGTGTCGGGTGCGGATACGTGTCCAAGTGTTGGATTCATCTAATTATCATGTCCAAAGACACTGGGACATGGCTAGATTTCATATTTTTTATGCTTTTTTTTTTTTTTTAAGGGTAAAATGGCATTTACAAGCTAAAATATAGCATTTCATACATAAAATGGAAGTCTTATACTTAGTTTTATAGTAAACTCAATTAGTTATACATCCTTGTTAGATGCATGTCCAACTAGTGTCGAGTGTCCAATACGAATACTTCACATATTTAGAAGAGTCCAGGTAACATAGGTCAAAGCTAATTGCCTAGCCAATTTTATATGAACAAGTGACATAGTGACACCTATATCAGCAACTTAACGATACTAATTGAGACATTCATTCAGCAGTCCGGCCTCCTTAAGGGGAGACAAGGTTTGGGCTGGTAAAGACAGCAAAACTGTTAAGTCACCGATAGCCTCAAAAGCTTAAGCTGGTAGGAAAGGGGCCCAACAATACATATCAAGTTCTCCAATATTGATACCATGATAAGTATCACTAGCCCCAAAAGCTTAAGCTAGGAAAGGTGCCCAACAATCCATATCAAGATCTCTTATAAACACAACACTAAACCCAATACTGTTAGGATATCCATGAATCCTAATTTCAAGCTCAAACCCTCACTTGTACATACACAAGTCTTTTATGATCAAGCTTATTATTATCAATAAGAAATTTAATTATTACATGCAATCTATCCAATCTATGAGAGAAAGGCAATGTAGGAGACACGGGGTATGATATGTATAGATTGCATAAAAAAGTATTCATTATCAGATGAGACACACATGTAAGAGCAGGCATCCTGTATGATAATAATCATAAAATGCAATACCACAATACAGAAAAGTACCTTTTGGCAGACTGCAAATGCAGCCTGTTCAGGAGTCATATTGTCAAATGGTGTCAATGCAGTTAAAAGCTCCCAGAGGACTACGCCAAAACTGTAAACATCAACTTTCCTAGTATGATGTTTTTCTTTGATCATTTCTGGTGCCATCCAACGGTAAGTACTTGTAAATCCCTTTGCACTGCCACATTGAGATTCCAAGCATGAGATCCCAAAATCTGCTACCTTCACACACATATCTTCCCCAAGCAATAAATTTTCTGATTTGAGATCCCTGTGAAGTATCCCCTGAGAATGAAGATATTGCATCCCACGTGCAATGTCAAGGGCTAACTTCAGAATTAGGTTGAGAGGAAGTGAATAAGGCTCCTGCTGATGGAGGTATTTTCTCAGGGAGCCCCCAGCCAAGTACTCAGTGATGATACAAAACACTGGGTTTTTTTTACATGCTGCAACAAACTGCACCAATATTGAAGTGGAGAAATACAGAGGCCAAATAAGTAATCGAATATGAGGGTTCAGCTCCATATATCTTACACAAATTTAGTTATCATGAACTCAAAATAAAAATGCAGTAAGTGCCAAAATAAATAAATAAATAAAAATGCAGTGGACTAGTTGTTCACCAATTTTGCAGGGTTTCCAACAATCGCCAAGAGGATTTTGTGAGCATGTGTGTGAATGTAAGACAGTACCACTGTCCAAAATGTATGTCATGTTAACCATGAAAGAAGAAGCCATCGTAAAATTGTAAATGTTGATAGCAAAAAATTTTCAGACATCAAAAGGTCCAATTTGTTGTACATGGATTCTCAAGGTGAGGAAAGTCTTGCACTTGCTAGAATAAACTCATTGGTATGCTAATTATCCCTCTTCATGTAACATTGTACATAATCCTATCAAAACCAGATCTATGATTGAAAAAAGCATCAAATTTTGAAGTTGTTTTACAACATATATGGTGGCCCACAACTAACATCCATAGAAGGAACATTCATCATATGAAATTAAGTTCCTTTAGAATGAACCTTAGCCAGATTCAAGCTGAAAGTTTGTAATTTCTAACTGACTAGCTCCCCCCAGCACAGTTGTAACACGACTACACATCATCAAGTATATAAGATTATTAAATCCATCTCAATGGAAGTCATTCTTGCTTCCTCTTGCAGTCTAATTGAAACCAAGTATCAGGGTAATATATTTCACTAGTTATCCCTTACCAACACACTTATCCACACCCTGAAAAGTAAAAATTCCTTGCACCAACTTGATAAGCGGGTGATAAAGGAATCTTCAAGGATAGCAGATAAAAAAAAGGATGTGCAAATCAGAAGGATGACATTTTAGCAGGTTGCCAGCAAAGTAAAGAAATAATCACTAGCTAGTGATTCTCTTTGGTCCCACTGCCAGGGCCGAAACCGTCCATGGGAAAAGAATTCTAATGCTAAAAAGTTGAATGATGCACAAAGTAATGTGAATCCATAGGCATAAGAAACAAGGCTTAACTAATGGCTATGAGCGTCACCGAGTAGACACTCCCCATTTGAATTGGCTTAAAAGGCATATATTAATAAACAAAAGTAGTGTGGTCCCCAATTAGAACCTCATCATTGAAAAGAAGAATCCTTGTTTCTTGCAAATATGCACTTCCAGGTCTGCCCGAAAGGCATTTTCAGAATACATTACAAGATTTAGCTGAGTATATAACACTTCCATTCAAATGCCACAAGAATGGAAATAATGGAAAGATCTAATCCTATTGAACATTTGAACAATAATACATAAACAGAATCCAAACAATGCACAAGTCTCTCTCCTTGGAACCCACGATTCAGGCATAGAAATTTTGCACCAACAAATCAACTACACAGGAATCAGAACTTACTGTGATTATGTTAGGATGCCGCAATCGAAACAGAAGAGCGACCTCTGAACTGAACTGCTTCTCCAGAGAAGCAGCCAAGTCTCCATCCTCCTCAGGTTGGCTTATAAGCTTAATTGCCACATCCCTCTGCTTATATATCCCCCTATAAATCCTACTATGCCGTCCCGTTGCAAATTTGTTCCCGATAAACAGCTGCGACATATCTGCGCTCCATTCTTGCTCTCCCTCCCCTTTAATCTCTGCACCAGACGACACCAAGTACTTCGACCACGAGACGGCTCGCTTGTATTCTCCGAGAGAGAGACGCCTCTCGAGCTTACCATTGTTGGAAATTTGCTTAAACCAGTGAAACTTCTTCATCAAAACCAGTACTTAACAAATCATCAATCTCAGCCAATTACTCCCATCGAACCTAATGTATATTCCAGAGGCCCCAAATTGTGTACAAACTTACATTAATTACGCGAAATACTCAGATTCTTAAAGCTCAAAGACCTTCCCTCATTCAACTACATTTCGATGATCTTCAGCGATCGTGTATTCGAACCAGCACATCCTAAATCAACTCAACGATGACAATCGAGTGCTCATATACAGCCACAAATCCGAAGGACGAAACACTGTTTTCACGTTTCCGAAAGGAACTGTGAATATGTGCGTATCTATATACTCTTCCACACAAGTATATGCATATATGTTTATTCAGACTGCAAAGCTGTAGCTTGAAATGAGAGGTTGAGACAAAATGAGTAAAGAATCGAAAAGCATCGCCATTTTGATTACAGATTTCAGCTCAAAAGACGAAGTTCTTTTGCAGAGTAAGCTCCGGAAGTTACGTCTCGAGAGTGGCAGAGAAAGCTACCGGAGCCACTTTTAGAGAGAGAGAGAGAGAGAGAGAGAGAGAGTTAGGGTTTGGAACTGAGATAACGCTTACAGAGAGAGAGACATAGAGGGGCGGTTCGGTTGGGAGGGGTATTTTTTTTCTGGTGGTGCAGTGAAAGCATATGCAGGAGCTGGCGGTTCTCTCATTTTATTGCTCTCTCTATATCTATCGATATATATACTTACATTCATAACGTGCGAAGATCCACTCCTGAGCAGACAAACGGGGTATACTGATAATGACCCCTGCCTCTCTCTTCCATATTTGCCCCTCGCATTCCGTTTAAATATCCGATATGCCATTAAAGTTCTCTATATTTCATTTTTTTTTTGGGTATTACAACCACCAAAATTATTTTCTATATGTTTCTTGTTTTTATTTATTTATAGGATGTCTAAACTACTCTTCTCTCGAGTTTGTGTCAGGTTAATATTCGTACGAATTAGATAATTTTTAGAGTTAATTACAAACACACATTTTGAATTATGACTCAGTATTACTATATTTTTTTAAACTTTAAAACGTGACAAATTGATTCTTTAGACTACTAATTTGTTGATATCAACTCCTTTCGTTAGCAAAAATATATGAAAAATTATTATTTGACTTATACATATTTGTAAAAGTATAATTTTATACCTAAATTGATCTTCTCTTATTATATTAAGTGTTTAATAACTGAAATGTTACTTGAAATGACATGTAAATATTAAGACAATACAAGAGTTATTTAGTCATTAAATAATTACGACAAACAAAAAATATAATTTAGATAACAAATAAACTTTTGTGAACATGTTCAAGTTACATGATAATTTTTTATTTATTCTCCTTACAAATTGTTAATATATTGCTAATAGAAGGGGTTGATGAAAAAATTTGATAGTTTAAGTGGTCAATTTATTATGTTTTAGAGTTTAGGGGTATAATGATACTAACCCATAATTTAAGGAGTGTGTTTGTAATTAATCTTAATTTTTATACATGGTATGAATAATGGCTAGTCACAAAAACTTGTAATTAAGGATCAAACTTAAAATCTCATGTTAAGGGCAAGCCGACTACTAAGCCACCCAATGAGTTTCTGTTTGTGTTACTATTAACACCTCGTCTAGTCTTTTAAATCTTGATAAATCTCAACAGTGTTCTTGGTAGTGTAAAATTTGTGTATATTGTGAGTAGTATTTGAGGTAAATGTAGTTCAAAATTTGTACTAAGATGGTTTTAAATGCTAATTTAAAGTCTATATAGTATGCTTCTATACGAAGCAACAATAACTTTTTCAAGTATGAAGTAACAATGCATAATAAGATAGATATTGAAACACTAAAGGACCAAACTAAGTATTAAAAATAGCTTGTCTTTGTTCCAAACACAGGCCTAGTTTAGCTAAGGAAATGTAATAATATACATCACAAGGGAAAATTAGACAATAGGAAGTGAACTCATTTTAAGACTTTGGTGAATAAGAAACTAAGACTTGAATAAGACACCACTCAAATTGTTTTTATATAAACTTGAAATTTCTTGTATATATTTTTGTTTTGAGTGATGTCTAATCATAATTAGAAACTAGAAAAGTGGTAATCAGCCAAAAAAAAAAGAAACTAGAGAAGGGGCTAGGATGGAGTGAAAACCCCACCATCTATCACCTGATTCACCCTTAGTTTGTAATTTTTTGTATTATAAAGGTGTTTTTAAGAAGACTTTTACAATAAATTTGTCAAAGTGAATGAATTTAGGAGAAAGATAGTGGTGACCCCTCCAAAAGTAGGAAGGGATAGTTTGGTAAATTCACAAAGAAGAGAGAGCAATTAGTGGGGTCCAGAAACAACAGATGGGAAAGAGGGGGGGGGGGGGCTCTGCGTTGTAGTTAGGGGATGGCTAACGACTAGAGAGCGGGACCCACGCACGAGGGTGGGTGTGTCGGACAGTGCCGTATGGTCCTTCCGTATACGGTCTCTTTCTCTCTCTTCCTCTTCCTCTATTTTTTTTTTTTTTTTCCTCTCCCTCACTAGAATCGAGGTTTCACATAACTCAAAAGTTACGTTTAAATTATTTAGTCAAAAAATTACGTGAATAATTTTATAAATATTCAGTTAAAATTTAAAAAAATTATAAAAATAAATATTTTTTATTTTTGCAGTATTTTTTTTTTTGAAAATTTTTATTCAGTATTCCAAATATATTTTAATAATTTTAAAAATTTTCAAAACAAATTTCGTATCAATATTGAAAACACATTTTTTCATCCTAAATAAATTTTTTAACAACTGTGATTTTAGGTTGTGGAACAGCAATCACTAATTACCCAACAACTTAATAGTTGTGGAGTCCAAAAAAATTCATTCAGGACGAACAATAGTTAATTATAATTAAAAAAAAATTTACTCAATAATAGAACACTTGTCATTAATGTATATAAGTTTATATATAAAAATAAGTATTCAAAACAAAATAACTATTTTTTTTAGATTTTGAATAAAATAACTATTTAAGAAACGTTTATAAGATAGAAGGTAAAAATTAAAAAAATATTTCTAAAATTGTAGACGCTATTGGGCAAGTTTTATGTTGTGAAAATCATACCACTAATCAGTAACAGCAAAACAACAACGGGTGGCCCATTGATTGGTTGGTCTCCATTCTAAGCATTAGGTTTCGAAGTCAAATTCCTTTCCATAACTTTTTATGGTTAATCATTATTTATGCAATGCACGAAATTTATGGGCCCATTTGATAATATTGTCGATTTTTATTTTTTGTTGTGTGTTTTTGTTATGTATTTTTTGTGATTTGTTGATGGATATTTGTAGTTTATCGTTATACTAATAGTATTAAACTAATATTTGATAAGAAAGAACACACCCATTTTAGTGTTTTTAGTTTTCTTTTTTTGAATTTTATAAACAACTAAAAAAAATTTAAACAAATGTTGTTTTTTATTGCTTTTAAAAAAAATAAAAAAACAAAAAAAATAAATGTTACCAAACAAGACCTATTATATGTTTCGCGTGGACGGTTACCCTCGCTGGGGTGTACCCAAATGCCATATGGTACGCACGATGACTGACTGAATCAAGACATGTTATTTTAAATTAAATTAGTTTTCCAATTAAAAAAATGTAATAGTCAAAAAAATTTATATAAAAATTCAATAAGAAAATATTTTTTTTAATACGACATAAATTATGATTAGATTTACTATTTTTAACAAATAATGAGCTTCGAACCATTTACCCAAAAAACAATGAGCTTTTGAACCCAACGAGTAGTGCTACAAATAATTGAATGGCTGATATACAAATTGCTCAAAAATCCTCGGCTCACTTAGGTGTCCTTCCTACTCATATATCATAGTAAGATTCAATCATTCAAAACGTTAAGCAATGACAAGACCATATAATTCATTTACATGGTACATATCAGTGCATTTCTATATATCATTTTGAATTTATTGTTATAAATATTATATATTTACAAACTATATATTTACTTGCAAAATATTTACTTACAAAATTTGACATTACCTATATCAAATATTATTCAACACTAAACTCTTTTAACATAATATATCCAATCAAATAATATAATTAAAAATACTTAAAAATATTAATTGTCTAATATATGCCTAACACAAGTTTTAATAGACATTTATCATCAAAATATAATAAAAATAAATTATTTTAAAATAAATTATACAAATCTGATATGGTATTAACTGATATCGTTCAGTACAACCAATAACAGCCGGTACATATCGTACTGCCAATTATCATACTACCAATTGCCTAGCGATACAATACTGTATTAATAACTACGCTCTAAAGCGATCCATTGAACTTACCAAGGGGCTATGTTCCACGGTTTGTGTTTGTTGAAGCATGTGAGCTTGCTTAAACCTTGGCCTACAATGCTACATGTTATTACATGAAATGGTTTGTGACCCATGTGCACACACAGTCACACCTTACAAAGTCACCGAAAAGGACTGCTAAACGATCCAATTTATAACTTGGGTATAATTGTCTTATGTCCAAAAGAAATAAAGAATGTGGGTAGGTCTAACGGCTATGTTTGTCTGGTCAAAAAATAAGATGTGAATATTGAGCTGGAAGGGGATTCACTAACTTTTTTCACCTTTGGCCACATCAATTATGTAGTTTGTGAGTAATCTAAATATTTTAGAAGTTTCAGTGTATCTCACAGATCATGTCAAGGGAATAAAGTTGCCCATTATTTAGTCAGAATGACATGTGATTTTGAATCTCAACGAGTATTTCCTAAACGAAAGTCTCCCTCAAAATTCAATGATGGAGAAACACCAAAGGTAACCAATGCATATTATCTCACCATCTTTATCAATTCTCTGGATAATGAGCATTTTAATAGAAAAAACTATCAACCGTTAAAGTCCAAGATCAATAGAAGTCTACATAGAGAGGCTAATTGTAGACAAATTTATAAGTTCAAGACCTTTGTCGCGTATCTAAGTATAACAGATAATCAATCATTTTTGTTTAATTTATAGGATTATAAAACATCATATTGTGGATGTTGAAGATTAATCAATTAATTAACTACGAACTGATCAATTATCATGTTGCTTGTGAGCTACTTGTATTATTTAGGTAGAGAAAAAAATTTAAGTCACCATGTGCTCGCGTATGTAGAGGTACAGACTAATAATTGAGTCGTCGAGAGATAGCAGTAATGATTCATTTCAAAGCAAGTTTAGAGGCTGTGAATTTACTTTTGTGTGTAAAACTAAAAATAATGTGGCGCTAGATAGGATGTTCTTTTGTGTGTAAACTTCAAAATAATGTGGCGCATGTCGTAGGTAGACAAGGTATTTTTGGTAAGGGTAGTAGTTCTTGTATATCTACCCAAAATAATGTGGCGCAAAAAAAACATCTATGCAATATATTGATTTGTCATATTTAATCATGGTTTCAAAGACTTAATCCAAGATTGCAAGAGAAATTTGGCCGTACAAAGACATATCAAATGGCAAGTGCCATGTAGTGCGAATTTGAGTCAAGGTAATCAGCTTTGCTACCCAAAAAAAAAAAAAGTGAGGACGAAGTTAATTACCGACTATCTCTATTGTGCATTGAGATAAGCAAGAATCTTGTATACTAGACACGATTAATTCTAATGTATTGAATTTGTGCATGCGTTGTTGTACAATATACACCAACTAGATTAACATAATGTAAAGCCAGAAATAATATATAATACCAATGGGAGTTATCTGAACTGATAAAAATCGAACACTTTATTTATAATGCTTAAACTTGATTATTGCTGCCAGTAGTACTTCTTGATAGATAATCTATCTATACCATGGTGGTATGCCCGGTCTCCCCCGACCTTAATCTTTTTTAAGTAGCAACAAAAAAATAAAAATACAAACAATACATAATGCACTGAAGGGCCGGAGGTGGTTGGCGCTAGAAAAGGAGGTTCGATGGAGAATATTTGTCAGGTAGTCCAAATATACACATGAACATGGGTGATGGCGGATATCACGGGTCACGTGCATCGTTTGTGATTGCATGGTTTGGTTTGGGAAAAGTAATGTCTAGGGTTTCCCTAGGTGGACCCGATTAACATCTTACCTTCTTAAAATTTGAACACTTGGCATATCCAAGAGCGCCTCAATTATAACACCTTTATGGAGCACTTCTGTTTTTCTCGATGGGATAAAAGGAATGAAGAAATATAGAATCCTGTAATATTAAACCTTAATATTACAAATTTGGTGAAAAGCAATTTTATAATTTAAACTCCAAATCGAATTACTTATCTTATTTTTTAAAATTATTTAATTATTTAATTCACTATATATGGAATAAAAAAGCATTGTCTATATTGCTTAACAACCTTTACCGAACATCCAAATTTATGTCTAAATAACTATAGTTGTTGAGTTGGCGTTAGCAACTGAGTTTAGAACCTAACTCTTCTTTGAACAATCACATGTTCGAACCTACTTGCGGTAGTATTTACATAAACTAGATATTATTAAAAAATAATTGAATGTCAATTGTACTGCAGTGGAGCTGCAGTGACCGGCCCGCTTTTTTTAGGACAGTAGTTATAGCTCAAATCGAACATTTTGCAATGCGTGAGAACCTCTATGGTCACGCCCATGGGGGTTATTGCTATGCTGGTCGCCCCTTCTACATTTTTTCCATAAAAAAAAAAAAAAAACATGTAATTTTATTATGATTCAAGCTGTTTGTCTAGGAAGGGTGATAACACCAGACCCAAGCTTAGTTAACTTATGCTAACAGCTTCATCTCTTATTCGCCCTTCTGTTTTTCTCTCTTTTCTTCTTCTTATTCCTCCTTTTTTTTCTATTTTATTTTGGTTGATTTTTATTTTTAATTTTCCCCGAGAATACTACCAGCTTCCCTCTGTTGTTCCGAAACTCTCTCGTACTATACTCTTATTTGTATGAATGCTATGCTTTTCTTTTGCCTGTCAAAATTAAGAGGCCAGACCAAGGGCAAATTGATCTTCTGGGCCCAATTTGAAATGGTGCGGGATTGAGACTGGGCTGAAATTTGGGTCCAAACAAGAATCTAAGGGCCATGAGCTTAGTGCACCATAATTACCAATACCCAGCATAGTTTTGTCATTGATATCAATACATTATCGGATACCGTTTTAAATTTATTGTCATAAATATAATTTATATTGACTTATCAAATATTTACTTATAAAATTTGACATTATGCATATCAAGTGTTATTCAACACTAAACGTGTTATTCAACCCAAGTATTTATCTAAAAATCTTGTGTTGAACATATTAATTGTCTAGTATATGTCCAACACAAGTTGTAATAGACATTTATCATTGAAATATAGTAAATATACATTGTTTTAGGATATATTCCACAAAATTCTATATCATCCGATAAATTTAGTATTGGTTGGTAGCACTTAATACTACCGGCATTGACTGATACCTTAACTGATACGAAACTCATCCTTCTTGGTACCATATATTAATAACTATGAGAAGTCCAACATAAATTTTAATAGATATTTATCATCAAAGTATCATTAAAATAAATTATACAAAATGTGGTACCATCTGATAATTTCATAATTGGCCGATAATATACTGGAGGTATGTGTTGGTACCTTGACCGGTAGAAAACTCACCCTTCTTACCGTCCAATACAAACCGATGCACACGAGCTTAGTTAACATCAATTTAGTTAACCATCCAAAGTGAGTGCATAAGCAAGGCAATATTTGGTTCAAGGGATGGGATAAATGTGGGTTTAATGTCCTGGGATACCTCAAAGTGGTCCTGTGAGACCCTAATCTCATAATTTCATAAGTAGTTTAATTATATATTAGAATTAATTGAATTAGTTATTTAATTACATTTATTGCATGGTTAATTGGTTTGTAAAATTATGTAAGTGCATGTGTGTGTGACATATGTCATTTCATCATTGGTGAGTTAGTTGGTAAACTCTTTGGTGGGAAAGTTAGCTAAATTGATTAAGAGTTGGGAGAGAAAAGTTAAGTAAGGGGAAGTTAGTTAGATTAACTAGGAGTTGGGAGAAAAAAGTTAGGTGAGGAGCTTGATGACTCCTCACCATTCGAATGGAGGAGAGATAGGGAGAGAGAGAAGAGGAAGAAAAGAGGAGAGAGGATAGAAAGAAAGAGAGGAGATAAGAGAATTCGAAGAGAATTCAAAGGAAAAAAAACTTGTGTCCAATTTCTATTCATCAATTGAGGCAAGATTTTTCATGTTCTTGCTTGATCTATTTCATTTCTATGGTTTACTACATGTTAGTATGTTTGATGTCATGAGAGGCAGTGGAAGAAGATGATGGAAGAAAGGGGTGGTTGGAGGTTTCCATGATGGAAGCCTAAAGTCGTCATATTTGTAACGAATTGGTTTAGCTAAAAATATCATTTGTAGCTGAATTTTTGAACACATTAACTTAGAGTTATGATAGTAATTTGGACTTTGGTTTCACTCAAAATATTCTAATTTCGAATTATGGTGAATTTTTAAAGTCAAACTGTCTCTGTAAAATTCTGATACCTGGGTCTGCGACCCCTAGCTTGACAGAACATTAGACCAAGTTAAAGTAGTCAAAAAATTTATAAAATTTTTACTGTATCTATTAGATAAGTGGATGATAATATATACTAAATTTCATATCAAAGATAAACCATTTGCAATTGAATTCTCACTTCTACAGCACTGCCCTGTTTTATAAAATACCAAATAAATATTAGACTTGTTCAAAAAATATAAAATTTGGTCTGGATACTCTCTAAGATGTCTAGTTTGTATTCTCAAATTTTTTAAACTTTTTGGTATAAGCTTACGAAGTTGTGTACATGTTAGGAGGCCTGTGTTATTTTTGACAAATTAGAGGATTTAGTAAATTTTGGTACTTTTTAATTATTGCAATACATTGGGAGCTTAATTAAGGTTATCATATTATATTTCTAATACACCATGTCAGTTTTATGACTTGTTTGGGGGTGTATGCATTATGTTTAAGTATATGGCGGAATTATACATTGAGGTTTCTAAACTAACACGGTTGTGATAATAGGAGTTAATGGAAGGCAAGATCCTTCAACGATATCTAAGAAGTGATCTTTGTCATGGTGTGTGTGTGTGCAATGACTGGTGAAAATTGAGATAATCTTATTCATATAGAAGTGAATGTATTATTTGTCTTGTTACGAACGTTAGTATTGATTATGGGAATATAGATAGTTTTGTTCATATTGAATTGCTTGATAATTATTTATAACATACTATTAATGAGGTTATATATGCGGTGATATTGATGAGGTTATATGAGGTGGCATTTCATATCATTTATATCGTATGCCAACGCATTTCATGGAGGAATGTTTTGCCAATGTGAGGCTAACCTAAAGATTAACTGATGTGGGATTGATTTAAAAGGGTGTCGATGTGGGACATCCTTGATAACGACCCATCATTCATTGGGCCAACGTTATTTAAACTTGCATGCATATGTGGGTGATACATTCATTGCATTAAGGCATTCATGTTATTTGTATCTATTGATCATTTATACCTGGATGTGCATTGTGGATGTTTGTTAACATTCTTTACGAATTTGATTATCTACTGTGAGCACGTTGACTTTCAGCTCACGCCCACATAGACCTTTTTGAGAGGTAAGCTAAGGATGGAGTTTGGTTCATTGTAGTCCTGGTCGTCGCCACGGTAGCGTTCATGTTGGTGTCAAGGATGTCGAGTCTTGGGGGCGAGCTTTTACTGCTTTACTTTCTTGCCGTGTTTTATATGAATCATTAGGACTTTGTTTTATATAATGCTTTATGTCACGAATTTTTAATGATGTAAATAACCTATGGTTTACTTTTATTATATAGTACGATATTGATGCATAGTTCTTATACATATATATATTAAGTCAATTTGCAATTTATCTTTTGACATGTGGTAAGGTGTTGTTTGCAAACACAATGACCTATGTAATCACGCCTTACCTAACGTGACATTAATAATATCTAATTAGATTGAGGATTTGTTTGGTTGACATTGAATTAAAGATGAAATAAGGTAAAATGTACGCTCTTATTACCAGTGGATCAAGTGCCAAGATAATCCTAGCCCACCCTCCATAGTTTTATCTTGCTTGGACCTCCTTTATCAAAGCAAACATAGGCTTTGTACAAGTGCCAAGATAACCCCCCCCCCCCCCCCCCCCCCCAAAACTCTACTCGGATTTAGATTCTCTTCATTCCATGAATTGAGATGTAATCTTATCATATGTTTTACTAAAACTATGTCGTTTTATATTAAAATTTATTTTCTTATATATAACTATAAAATCATTTATTTTTAAATAAATTTTAAGTTAACTCATTTGAACTCTTTATTTTTATGTTAACTGACGTGTCAACACCTCAATCAATGAAATGGAGATCTTCATTCTAATTCATAGAATTGAGAGAATCCAAATCCACACCACCCTACCCTTCATAGGTTTTGTAGGAAGTCAAACATAAGTTTTGTAAGTTCAAATTAAGGATTATTTATTCTATTCTGTCCACTTATCTTACCAGACAAATGCGCACTAAACCATGATCAATAAAGAAGCGATAGAAGGAAAATGATATGCATAAATTAATTTCTAACCCACTTTATTATTCACAAGACACAAAGTGAATGGATTTCACATGCAGTTATTAATGGGAGTTCCACTATATTGGGTCTTGTGAGTAAGAAAATGAATTGAAAATTTTATTTAGAGTAATACTATACAACCAGAATATATAACCAGAAAATATAACCAGAATAATGTGGCTGAGTTGTGGGCCTATCACTTTAAAACAAAGAACCCATCAAGATGCATTTTAATTACAAAACTGCCACTACCACATTATTCTGATTCAAAATTCTGTACAAAAATTCTGAAAGAATAGCATTTTCCTTTTATTTATGTATAACATTACTTAATATAGAAATACGTCATTCATTAATCTATATGCAAGAGGGTAAGTTAGTGCTTATATGCAGATAAAACTTAAATAGAGTGGAATATAATGTCATTCTAGGGGTTGATGTACTTGCAGAGGTTGTAGCCAGATATGAGAGAGCTGAGGGAGAAGGCAGCAAAGGCCAGGAAGGACATCCCAATAGACGCAGCTGCCATCTCTGTAAACTCGTCTTGCCCCCAGTTTGATGCCCAGTCATCTACCCTGGTGGCTGCAGATGACGATGCTGACATCACGAGATAAGCCAGAATCTGCATGCATGCCCAGTTCAATTGAAGTTCAGCTGACATGTTCAGCATGACCACCATATATATATAAGAAATGATAGATAGATAGATAGATAGATAACGCTAATGAATTACTACTTGCC
Source organism: Euryodendron excelsum (assembly GCA_033060915.1). Classification (NCBI taxonomy): domain Eukaryota; kingdom Viridiplantae; phylum Streptophyta; class Magnoliopsida; order Ericales; family Pentaphylacaceae; genus Euryodendron; species Euryodendron excelsum. The sequence continues at coordinate 28,161,130 of CM065394.1, read as the reverse complement.
TGATCCATTGCGAAATCGAAGTGATAACAGAGGTGGTGAAAGAGAACAACGACGTGTTTTCCAGTGATCAAACGGTAGGATAGGTAGCATGCTTGAAGCCCTGAATATATACATCCGATGACAGTCACCGCTACACAATACCTGTGCCACATATTAGAATAATAGGAGAGAGAAGAACCCAGAACCAAATCTCATTATCATAATATATTGTGTTTGGAAGTAATTTATTACATTGAGAAAGATATATATATAAGTAAATACATAAATAAACTAGTTAATTAAGAAACTGTAGAACTAAAAAACTATAGTAATATAGTTTAACAGAGAAGAGCTCAGAGAAACCTGTATTCCTTGTAGCGATAAAAGGAGTCTCCAGTCCATCCCCGAGACTTATCAGCGATCATAACCGATAATGAAATCAAGCACAATACCACCGCGCAAATCCTGAAACCTAACTCCGCCCTCTTTAACATCACCTCCCTCCTCGACCTCCGCAGTATCGCCGCCACCGCCGCCCTTGACCTCTTCTCTCTTCCCAAATCACCGCCACTTCCAAAACCCTCCGCTCCCCCGGTGGGCCCCACCTCCTCCTCCTCCCTCTCTAACCAGTTAGACACCACCACCGGCGACGGCAACTTTGCTGGTGGCTTCTCGGGCGGCTGTTCAGGGTCGTCAGAGTGGAGAGGGGACGCTGATCGAATGGGAGAGTGCAAGGAGTGGAAGGAGTCGAATTGACTATCCATTGACCCGGTGTCCGACATTGATCTGTTGCTCATGTTGCTGTGGGTGTTTTTCGCTGAATTTCATTCTATTTTCTATCACTCTCTCTTCCATGCAAAGTTTGTTTGGGACTATGGAAAAGAAAGAGAAAGAAAGTGGAGTGGAACTTTAGATTTGTTGTGTATGTTAGTTCATAGCGCACTGAAAGCAGAGTGGAACTTTAAGATTTGTGATCTTTTAGTGTAAAAGAAAACGAAAGAAAGTAGAGTGAAACTTTCAGATTGTGTTACATATGTTATAGTTTTCTTGTCATTTTCAGTCGAGCAAAACTAAAATATATAGTTTTTATTTTTTCATTTCTGTCTCTCTTTGCTTTTCGTAACAACTTTAAGATTGAATGATTAATGTGAGGCGACCGCCTATGATTATATACATATGAAAAATGATACTCTTCCATAAAATTTGAACAGAAAATTTAATCAAAATAATATGATAATAACATTATTATAATTAAAAATAATTATGATGAGTATTTTATTTTAAAATTAATGGCTCTTATCCAACTACATCATTCTGCTAATAAATTATTTATAAATTTTTTTATTTATATAACATTAATATATATGATTAATTTCTTTTCTCTTGGTGCTCGAGGCCTACTCCTTCCAATGTCTTAAGTTCAAAACCTGTTAAATGCTATCAATTCCTTGGGACAATCCAAGATCTTTGGTCTAGTAATTATTCGATTTGTATAGAACAAAAGACTATATAAGTCTCGGAATTAGTCAAGTTGCACTAATTCGAACACCCAGTTAACAAAATAAAAAATTCCACAACTAAAAGATTTAAACATAATACTAATCTCCAAACTTTTTTTGAATTCTTTTGTAATGAACGATCAAATGGGAGGCTTTACGATGAAGCAACAAGTGCTTTTAGTTGTCTTTGAAGATAAGCATTCTCAAGCAAAATATGGTAGGCGTTAGATTCTAACCTTTTTCTTTTCCTGATTCTCTTACCTTTTTCTTTTCTTTTATTCTTGCTGCCAAACAACTTCCTCGAACTCCAAATACCTGTAGATGCAGAATATAAAAAAAGGCACCTGTCAAACAATGGGTCATGAGTCACGCCTTTCGCACATGGAAAAATCGTCTTCTTCTCGAGCAGCGTCTCATCTATTCAAAGCAGAAAGAAGTTTTGCTCAAACGTCATTTGCCTTTATAATGCCCAATATAACAAGTACAAAAGTCAAAGCAATTGCTTTCCTATTAAGGAGTACAAGGTAGAAAATTTTAAAATTTTAAGAAATTAATACATTATTTCTTATTATTTAAATCTGTTTTCTAACATAGATCATCTCAACAAACTAGTCAATGGACACACCTCTAAGCACGTGGTTAGATAATAAAGCAACAAACTGTTAAATCATAAAAAGAGTCCGAGAAAGAATCTAGTGTTGAGGAGGTGACTGCACAGCGAGCACGCGTTCAACAGGATGTCCCTCGTCCGTGTTTGAGGGGACCTGAATTGCCACTGGCAGACCTCCATTCTCGGCAGTTTCCAAGGCAGTATCTGCATCACCGCCCGGCCCTGCACTCTCTGTCCGAACTGGTCGGACCAAACCTTGCAATCTGAATAGGTAACTCTGGCTAGAATGTTGGGTTCTCACGTAATGGGTGGCTGTCACGACATCGGCAGATGACCGTTCAGACTCGGGCCGGATATTGGATAATGCACTGAGGTCAAGATTTGGAAAGACCGAACAACGGCAACGGGGGCATTTCACATTCAGCCGAAGCCACTCATCAATGCACTCCACATGGAAATTGTGAGCACAAGGAAGGCCACGAACCTGCACCACATTTAATGAGAAACTTAGCTCAAGTGCCGTAAATAGAGCCACCGAAATGTATTAATGCATGAATTTGTGTGTTCTGGGGATTCTGAGGGGATGCCCTCTGCCCCTCTCAATCAGCTTGCATTTTGGCTTCAACTTCCAAGTATCAAATCTCAAGGAAAAGGAGAAGCGCTAGGATGTTAGGCATCACTACAGATATGGTTCAAAATCTAGAAATATGAAATTATATTCTCCGAACCTGAGCAAGCTCATTTTGGGAAATAGAAACGTATACGCACTTACCAAACAACTGGATTATAGAATTTATGACTTGCAGAATTGAGGTTATTCAATGATTATAAGTTGGACCAAGGATACATTTACCTCATTTCCCACATGGAACTCTTCTAGACAGATGGGACATTCGCTGCAATCAGTCGGAACAGCCTTCAGCCTGAATTTTGGAAGTTCCTGAATGAGTGCCTCCACTGCCTCTCTCTGCATGCATTCCAGAACAAAATCTCCACCGTGATTATTCAGAACTGAGAAACAAAAATGGATAGTAACATGGGAATCTGCAATAGGGACTTTCAATAGAAAGTGCAGGTAACAGAGAGAATAGCCACGAATACACTATTCAATGGTGATAAAGAAAAAAAGAGAGCACTATGTGCCAAGCCGCAAAGTCCACATAAATTACTACTATAATGTGGTTAACAGGTCAAATACTAAGATACAATTTACCCAAAAATGTTGATGTTGCCACGTTTGTAATTACTAGATTGTTACCTGAGCTGGAGTCAAGTATAGCCTGGGATGGTATGCAGCAGCCTCTTGGCCCATGCTTCTCATCTCTTGGCCAGCAGCTTCAAATGTCCAATCCGGTACCCGAACCATGTCAACCAACACCTGAAAAGAGCAAATACCCTTTACAGCATGTGATCTGATAAACAAAATTTGCTTTCACCTCTCGAACAATCATTTATAAGCAGGAAAATTATGTATTTGTATCTACAACCAGAATCCTGATGGGGATTAGATAATAAAACTAGTTTAAGCTGCCTCAAACATGGTAGATCAGAACATCTCAAGAGCAATTACACAACACAGGATAAGAGAACGTCAACAATCATAAGTTCTTATACAATCCTATTAAATTGAAAATTGGGTTGAAAAAGCAACAAGCGCTGCATTTGTATTATACAATCCTATATGCGTAGTATACCAAAATACAACTACTAGGCATTTTTTATGAACTGTTTTTTGTTATTCCTTTGTCAGCCATAATTATAAAATCATCTTTTCCAAGGATAAAAATTAAAAGATTCTTCTTCTTTGCTCTGCCATCCAGTCTTGGCCTACTAAATATTGAGATACAGGATGAAGGATTATTTCTTTCCTTCTTGCCATTTTGGTATTCAACTCTACTATCAGAAGGTGAGTTGAGTGTGTAATAAGAGGTATTCATACTGTTCCACTTCAATTTCCTCCCATTGGCCTCAATCGCATTAGCTATGCACACTCTCTTGTAACTTACACATGTAGACTTCCTAAGTTTTGATGGACACTGGAAAAATATATGGTAGCCAAATATTGACACATCATCAGTGATGTAAAGCCTTTTGAACCATGAGTAATCTTATTGAAATCACAGTTTTTATTGCAAGAAATGCAGATAACATGATTGGCTAGGATGACTTCTCAAATTTGGGACTCTCATTTCAGTTAAAACTTCTTAGCAACCATGAAGAATCAGTTAATTTCCACAAACAGTTGGGCCCGAGTTTTTTTTAGCAGATTGATTTAACAATGATTTGTAATTAGAAAGATAAAAAGAGGTCAAAGAAATCCTGGCACACATGTTTCTTTTTAACCAGAAAATTCCAAAGAAACATGAAAAGGTTATCCCATCTCAAGGTCATTACCCATGCTTATGTTTTAGCTAAATTTCAAACACAATTGTGAGATCAACTAGAGTCCAACAACCATTAAAAAAGACGCAAGATGTTTATTGGTCCCTTGTGGTCACAACCTACACTACCAAGATGTGCAGTGAGAATGAAAGTGCAAGGCAATTTTGAAAGCATTAAATGGTCAAGAGCCTCTTCAATGCAGCAATGAGTTAAAAAACCTGAGCAACAACATGCATCTTCATATGACATACCTGTCACATATTATCACATTCTGTTTTTATACTAAGCTTATTTATGTGGTAGGCTCTGATTATAAGTAAAGGCCCTAAGAACTGTCAGTCTTTTCTCTTCACTAATAGCAGCGTAGAAAGGGTGGCATGATCAAAACCATGAACCACCTGGTCAAACTCACTGCAATTTTGTCATTTTTTAAACTTCCACTCAGTTAATTGCATGAGAATTTGTTGCCAATTAGCATGAGTTAGGCATCCTAGGTCTTTATTTATGCATGTCACATATTTAAATCTAATAGCCATCTCAAACCATATGTCCATCCAAACAAAGAATTATTGATTCAAAATACTTGGATACAATGATAATTATAAAATAATAATAAGAGTAATTTCTTCGGAGTTTTCAACTTCCAACAGATCAAGAGCTGCTCAGGTGCCAACCTATACAGCATGGATATGTTGCATAGCAATTTGACTTAAAAGTGTATTACGTTTTGAACACAGCTAAAAGCCTAAAACCCATTCTTTTGTAGTTGTAAATAGCAGAAACTCGAGGATGACGCCAAAAGTCTTAAATCTTCTATATGAAGATATTGTTGTTGCATAGTCAAACAAACTGTTAGAAATAAGCAACAAATACTATAGTTCCAGTAAATAAACTCTATAACATACTCTGTTTGGTGATCAAGGTAGACTAGAAAACTGAACTACTTAATTGTCCTTATGTTCAACCCAATACCCAAAACTACATGATCAAACACCAACACTTACCAACCAAGGTATCTTACAAGGAAACATTGTAGTAGAACAATCAAAGTATATTTATGATTTCTAACATTGAAGCACAACCACACCAAATTACATCAAAGTTCATGAAGTTTTTTGAGAGACATCTTCAATTTCAAACAAAAAAATAAGTCTTCTAAGTTAAAGAATCAAGTGATAAACTTTATACCTGCCCTTTTAAGTGTATTAATGCCCCCAGAAGCACCACAGCAACATATAAATTGACTACACAGAGATGAAAACCTTCCCAGTCACCTCCGACATGAAGTAGCTCCAATATATTGGTCCAAGAGATATAACAAGTTCAACTCTCTCTTAAAATTTAAAGGTTATTCTTGCAACATTACTTGCATGACTCTAAAAGAGTCACTTTCTTTCCTTTTAATATCATAAAAACAAGCCCTGACAGTCCTAAACCCCATAGCCTACAACTAATTTGTACACAATCAAACACTCAAAAATGAAAATAATAGAACATACCCCATATTCTGAAATAGGAATCCCCTGTTGAGCCCGTAGCAAGTGTGCTTGTCTTCGTGTGAACCACTGCAAAAGAGCGGACCAAAAATAAAGACCAAAGTGCATGTATGTGAATGATAGAGGAAAGTAAAGACAATGATTTGCTACAGTCTTGTCATTAA